>QAOA01000573.1:270244-304197 GCA_003255065.1 Cercis canadensis | reverse complement strand
AGTCACTATATCTGGTCTGGGACCTTGTTTCAGTTCATCCCTATTTTCGACTCAAATATTTTTCTTGTGTTTCCCTATTTCTGGGACGAGACAGTTTCCTAGAGAGTCACTATATCTGGACCAGGACCCTGTTTCGCTTAATCCCTATTTCTGACTCAAATATTTTTCTTGTAAATCACTAAATCAGGGACGGGACAGTTTCCTGGTGAGTCACTATGTCTGGAACGGGACCCTGTTTCGGTTTATCCCTGGTTCTGATTCAGATTTTTTTCTTGTAGTTCGCTGAACCTGGGACGGGACAGTTTCCTGGTGAGTTAATATATCTGGACCGGGACCCTGTTTTGGTTCATCCATGTTTCTGACTCAGATATTTTTCTTGTAGATCACTGAATCTGGGATGGGACAGTTTCCTGGTGAGTCACTATATCTGGTCCGGGACCTTGTTTCGGTTCATCCCTATTTTGGATTCGAATAATTTTCTTGTGTTTCCCTGTTTCTGGGAAGAAATAGTTTCCTGGAGAGTCACTATATCTGGATCGGGACCATGTTCCGGTTCATCCCTGTTTCTGACTCAGATATTTTTTTGTAGATCACTGAATCTGGGACGAGACAGCTTCCTGGAGAGTCACTATATCTGGTCTGGGACCTTGTTTCAGTTCATCCCTATTTTCGACTCAAATATTTTTCTTGTGTTTCCCTATTTCTGGGACGAGACAGTTTCCTAGAGAGTCACTATATCTGGACCAGGACCCTGTTTCGGTTAATCCCTATTTCTGACTCAAATATTTTTCTTGTAAATCACTAAATCAGGAACGGGACAGTTTTCTGGTAAGTCACTATATCTGGAACGGGACCTTGTTTCGGTTTATCCCTGTTTCTGACTCAGATTTTTTTCTTGTAGTTCACTGAACCTGGGACGCGACAGTTTCCTGGTGAGTCAATATATTTGGAACGGGACCCTGTTTCGGTTTATCCCTGTTTCTGACTCAGATTTTTTTCTTATATTTCACTGAACCTGGGACGGGACAGTTTCCTGGTGAGTCACTATATCTGGACCGGGACCCTGTTTTGGTTCATCCATGTTTCTGACTATGATATTTTTCTTGTAGATCACTGAATCTGGGATGGGACAGTTTCCTGGTGAGTCACTATATCTGGTCCGGGACCTTGTTTCGGTTCATCCCTATTTTGGACTCGAATAATTTTCTTGTGTTTCCCTGTTTCTGGGAAGAAATAGTTTCCTGGAGAGTCACTATATCTGGACCGGGACCCTGTTTCGGTTCATCCCTGTTTCTGACTCAGATATTTTTTTTGTAGATCACTGAATCTGGGACGAGACAGCTTCCTGGAGAGTCACTATATCTGGTCTGGGACCTTGTTTCAGTTCATCCCTATTTTCGACTCAAATATTTTTCTTGTGTTTCCCTATTTCTGGGACGAGACAGTTTCCTAGAGAGTCACTATATCTGGACCAGGACCCTGTTTCGGTTAATCCCTATTTCTGACTCAAATATTTTTCTTGTAAATCACTAAATCAGGAACGGGACAGTTTTCTGGTGAGTCACTATATCTGGAACGGGACCTTGTTTCGGTTTATCCCTGTTTCTGACTCAGATTTTTTTCTTGTAGGTCACTGAACCTGGGACGCGACAGTTTCCTGGTGAGTGAATATATCTGGAACGGGACCCTGTTTCGGTTTATCCCTGTTTCTGATACCTTGTTTCGGTTCATCCCTATTTTGGACTCGAATAATTTTCTAGAGTTTCCCTGTTTCTGGGAAGAAATAGTTTCCTGGAGAGTCACTATATCTGGACCGGGACCCTGTTTTGGTTCATCCATGTTTCTGACTCAGATATTTTTCTTGTAGATCACTGAATCTGGTATGACACAGTTTCCTGTTGAGTGACTATATCTGGTCCGGGACCTTGTTTCGGTTCATCCCTTTTTTTGACTCGAATAATTTTCTTCTGTTTCCCTGTTTCTGGGAAGAAATAGTTTCCTGGAGAGTCACTATATCTGGACCGGGACCCTGTTTTGGTTCATCCATGTTTCTGACTCAGATATTTTTCCTGTAGATCACTGAATCTGGGACGAGACAGTTTCCAAGTTAGTCACTATATCTGTACCAGGACCCTGTTTCGGTTCATCCCTGTTTCTGACTCAGATATTTTTCTTGTAGATCACTGAATCTGGGACGAGAAAGTTTCCTGGAGAGTCACTATATCTGTACCAGGACCCTATTTCGGTTCATCCCTATTTATAACTCAGATATTTTTCTTGTAAATCACTGTATCTGGGACGGGACAGTTTCCTGGTGAGTCACTATATCTGGTCCGGGACCTTGTTTCGGTTCATCCCTATTTTGGACTCGAATCATTTTCTAGTGTTTCCTTGTTTCTGGGAAGAAATAGTTTCCTGGAGAGTCACTATATCTGGACCGGGACCCTGTTTTGGTTCATCCATGGTTTTGACTCAGATATTTTTCTTGTAGATCACTGAATCTGGGATGGGACAGTTTCCTTGTGAGTCACTATATCTGGTCCGGGACCTTGTTTCGGTTCATCCCTTTTTTCGACTCGAATAATTTTCTTCTGTTTCCCTGTTTCTGGTAAGAGACAATTTCCTGGAGAGTCGCTGTATCTGGACCAGGACCCTGTTTCGGTTCATCCCTGTTTCTGACTCAGATATTTTTCTTGTAGATCACTGAATCTGGGACGAGACAGTTTCCTGGAGAGTCACTATATCTGTACCAAGACCCTGTATCGGTTCATCCCTATTTCTAACTCAGATATTTTTCTTGTAGATCACTGTATCAGGGACGGGAGAGTTTCCTGGTGAGTCACTATATCTGGTCCGGGACCTTGTTTCGGTTCATCCCTATTTTGGACTCGAATAATTTTCTAGTGTTTCCCTGTTTTTGGGAAGAAATTGTTTCCGGGAGAGTTACTATATCTGGACCGGGACCCTGTTTTGGTTAATCCATGTTTCTGACTCAGATATTTTTCTTGTAGATCACTGAATCTGGGATGGGACAGTTTCCTGGTGAGTCACTATATCTGGTCCGGGACCTTGTTTCGGTTCATCCCTTTTTTTGACTCGAATAATTTTCTTCTGTTTCCCTGTTTCTGGGAAGAGACAATTTCCTGGAGAGTCACTGTATCTGGACCAGGACCCTGTTTCGGTTCATCCCTATTTCTGACTCAGATATTTTTCTTGTAGATCACTGAATCTGGGACGAGACAGTTTCCTGGAGAGTCACTATATCTGTACCAGGACCCTGTTTCGGTTCATCCCTATTTCTAACTCAGATATTTTTCTTGTAGATCACTGTATCTGGGACGGGACAGTTTCCTGGTGAGTCACTATATCTGGTCCGGGACCTTGTTTCGGTTCATCCCTATTTTGGACTCGAATAATTTTCTAGTGTTTCCCTGTTTCTGGGAAGAAATAGTTTCCTGGAGAGTCACTATATCTGGACCGGGACCCTGTTTCGGTTCATCCCTGTTTCTGACTCAGATATTTTTCTTGTAGATCACTGAATCTGGGACGAGACAGTTTCCTGGAGAGTCACTATATCTGTACCGGGACCCTGTTTCGGTTCATCCCTGTTTCTGACTCAGATATTTTTCTTGTAGATCACTGAATCTGGGACGAGACAGTTTCCTGGAGAGTCACTATATCTGGACCGGGACCCTGTTTCGGTTCATCCCTGTTTCTGACTCAGATATTTTTCTTGTAGATCACTGAATCTGGGACGAGACAGTTTCCTGGAGAGTCACTATATCTGGACCGGGACCCTGTTTCGGTTCATCCCTGTTTCTGACTCAGATATTTTTCTTGTAGATCACTGAATCTGGGACGAGACAGTTTCCTGGAGAGTCACTATATCTGGACCGGGACCCTGTTTCGGTTCATCCCTGTTTCTGACTCAGATATTTTTCTTGTAGATCACTGAATCTGGGACGAGACAGTTTCCTGGAGAGTCACTATATCTGGACCGGGACCCTGTTTCGGTTCATCCCTGTTTCTGACTCAGATATTTTTCTTGTAGATCACTGAATCTGGGACGAGACAGTTTCCTGGAGAGTCACTATATCTGGACCGGGACCCTGTTTCGGTTCATCCCTGTTTCTGACTCAGATATTTTTCTTGTAGATCACTGAATCTGGGACGAGACAGTTTCCTGGAGAGTCACTATATCTGGACCGGGACCCTGTTTTGGTTAATCCATGTTTCTGACTCAAATATGTTTTTTGTAGATCACTGAATCTGAGATGGGACAGTTTCCTGGTGAGTGACTATATCTGGTCCGGGACCTTGTTTCAGTTCATCCCTTTTTTTGACTCGAATAATTTTCTTCTGTTTCCCTGTTTCTGGGAAGAAATAGTTTCCTGGAGAGTCACTAGATCTGGACCGGGACCCTGTTTTGGTTCATCCATGTTTCTGACTCAGATATTTTTCCTGTAGATCACTGAATCTGGGACGAGACAGTTTCCTGGTTAGTCACTATATCTGTACCAGGACCCTGTTTCGGTTCATCCCTCTTTCTGACTCAGATTTTTTTCTTGTAGATCACTGAATCTGGGACGGGACAGTTTCCTGGAGAGTCACTATATCTGGACCGGGACCCTGTTTTGGTTAATCCATGTTTCTGACTCAGATATTTTTCTTGTAGATCACTGAATCTGGGATGGGACAGTTTCCTGGTGAGTCACTATAACTGGTCCGGGACCTTGTTTCGTTTCATCCCTTTTTTTGACTCGAATAATTTTCTTCTGTTTCCCTGTTTCTGGGAAGAAATAGTTTCCTGGAGAGTCACTGTATCTGGACCAGGACCCTGTTTCGGTTCATCCCTGTTTCTGACTCAGATATTTTTCTTGTAGATCACTGAATCTGGGACGAGACAGTTTCTTGGAGAGTCACTATATCTGTACCAGGACCTATTTCGGTTCATCCCTATTTATAACTCAGATTTTTTTCTTGTAGATCACTGAATCTGGGACGGGATACTTTCCTGGAGAGTCACTATATCTGGACCGGGACCCTGTTTTGGTTTTCTAACTCACATTTTTTTCTTGTAGATCTTTGTATCTGGGACGGGAAAGTTACCTGGTGAGTCACTATATCTGGTCCGGGACCTTGTTTCGGTTCATCCCTATTTTGGACTAGAATAATTTTCTTGTGTTTCCCTGTTTCTGGGAAGAAATAGTTTCCTGGAGAGTCACTATATCTGGACCGGGACCCTGTTTCGGTTCATCCCTGTTTCTGACTCAGATATTTTTTTTGTAGATCACTGAATCTGGGACGAGACAGTTTCCTGGAGAGTCACTATATCTGTACCAGGACCCTGTTTCGGTTCATCCCTATTTCTAACTCAGATATTTTTCTTGTAGATCACTGTATCTGGGACGGGACAGTTTCCTGGTGAGTCACTATATCTGGTCCGGGACCTTGTTTCGGTTCATCCCTATTTTGGACTCGAATAATTTTCTAGTGTTTCCCTGTTTCTGGGAAGAAATAGTTTCCTGGAGAGTCACTATATCTGGACCGGGACCCTGTTTCGGTTCATCCCTGTTTCTGACTCAGATATTTTTTTTGTAGATCACTGAATCTGGGACGAGACAGTTTCCTGGAGAGTCACTATATCTGTACCAGGACCCTGCTTCGGTTCATCCCTATTTCTGACTTAGATTTTTTTCTTGTAGATTACTGAATCTGGGACGGGACAGTTTCCTGGAGAGTTACTATATCTGGACCGGGACCCTGTTTTTGTTCATCCATGTTTCTGAATTAGATATTTTTCATGTAGATCACTGAATCTGGGACGGGACAGTTTCCTGGAGAGTTACTATATCTGAACCAGGACCCTGCTTCGGTTCATCCCTATTTCTAACTCATATATTTTTCTTGTACATCATTGTATCTGGGACGGAATAGTTTCCTGGTGAGTCACTATATCTGGTCCGGGACCTTGTTTCGGTTCATCCCTATTTAGGACTCGAATAATTTTCTTGTGTTTCCCTGTTTCAGGGAAGAGACAATTTCCTGGAGAGTCACTGTATCTGGACCAGGACCCTGTTTCGGTTCATCCCTGTTTCTGACTCAGATATTTTTTTTGTAGATCACTGAATCTGGGACGAGACAGTTTCCTGGAGAGTCACTATATCTGTACCAGGACCCTGCTTCGGTTCATCCCTATTTCTAACTCAGATATTTTTCTTGTAGATCATTGTATCTGGGACGGGACAGTTTTGCTTGTGAGTCACTATATCTGGTCCGGGACCTTGTTTCGGTCGATCCCTATTTTGGACTCGAATAATTTTCTTCTATTTCCCTGTTTCTGGGAAGAAATAGTTTCCTGGAGAGTCACTATATCTGGACCGGGACCCTGTTTTTGTTCATCCATGTTTCTGACTCAGATATTTTTCCTGTAGATCACTGAATCTGGGACGAGACAGTTTCCTGGTTAGTCACTATATCTGTACCAGGACCCTGTTTCGGTTCATCCCTATTTCTAAGTCAGATTTTTTTCTTGTAGATCATTGTATCTGGGACGGGACAGTTTCCTGGTGAGTCACTATATCTGGTCCGGGACCTTGTTTCGGTTCATCCCTATTTTGGACTAGAATAATTTTCTTGTGTTTCCCTGTTTCTGGGAAGAAATAGTTTCCTGGAGAGTCACTATATCTGGACCGGGACCCTGTTACGGTTCATCCCTGTTTCTGACTCAGATATTTTTCTTGTAGGTCACTGAATCTGGGACGAGGCAGTTTCCTGTATAGTCACTATATCTGTACCAGGAACCTGCTTCGGTTCATCCCTATTTCTGACTCAGATTTTTTTCTTGTAGATTACTGAATCTGGGACGGGACAGTTTCCTGGAGAGTTACTCTATCTGTACCAGGACCCTACAAGCCAAGTAGGGATAAAGATTGAGTATATAAAAAGAACATGTAGACTGTATCTGGGACGGGATAGTTTCCTGTTGAGTCACTATATCTGGTCCGGGACCTTGTTTCGGTTCATCCCTTTTTTGGACTCGAATAATTTTCTTGTGTTTCCCTGTTTCTGGGAAGAAATAGTTTCCTGGAGAGTCACTATATCTGGACCGGGACCCTGTTTCGGTTCATCCCTGTTTCTGACTCAGATATTTTTCTTGTAGGTCACTAAATCTGGGACGGGACAGTTTTCTGGTGAGTCACTAGACCTGGTCCGGGACATTGTTTCGATTCATCCCTATTTTAGACTCGAATAATTTTCTTGTGTTTCCCTGTTTCTGGGAAGAAATAGTTTCCTGGAGAGTTACTATATCTGGACCGAGACCCTGTTTCGATTCATCACTGTTTCTGACTCAGATATTTTTCCTGTAGATCACTGAATCTGGGACGAGACAGTTTCCTGGTTAGTCACTATATCTGTACCAGGACCCTGTTTCGGTTCATCCCTAATTCTGACTCAGATTTTTTTCTTGTAGATCACTGAATCTGGGACGGGACAGTTTCCTGGAGAGTCACTATATCTGGACCGGGACCCTGTTTTGGTTAATCCATGTTTCTGACTCAGATATTTTTCTTGTAGATCACTGAATATGGGATGGGACAGTTTCCTGGTGAGTGACTATATCTGGTACGGGACCTAGTTTCGGTTCCTCCCTTTTTTTGACTCGAATAATTTTCTTCTGTTTCCCTGTTTCTGGTAAGAGACAATATCCTGGAGAGTCACTGTATCTGGACCAGGACCCTGTTTCGGTTCATCCCTGTTTCTGACTCAGATATTTTTCTTGTAGATCACTGAATCTGGGATGAGACAGTTTCCTGGAGAGTCACTATATCTGGACCGGGACCCTGTTTTGGTTCATCCCTGTTTCTGACTCAGATATTTTTCTTGTAGATCACTGAATCTGGGACGAGACAGTTTCCTGGAGAGTCACTATATCTGGACCGGGACCCTGTTTCGGTTCATCCCTGTTTCTGACTCAGAGATTTTTTTTGTAGATCACTGAATCTGGGACGAGACAGTTTCCTGGAGAGTCACTATATCTGGTCTGGGACCTTGTTTCAGTTCATCCCTATTTTTGACTCAAATATTTTTCTTATGTTTCCCTACTTCTAGGACGAGACAGTTTCCTGAAGAGTCAATATATCTTGACCAGGACTCTGTTTCGGTTAATCCCTATATCTGACTAAAATACTTTTCTTTTAAATCACTAAATCAGGGACGGGACAATTTCTTGGTGAGTCACTATATCTGGAACGGGACCCTGTTTCGGTTTATCCCTGTTTCTGACTCAGATTTTTTTCTTGTAGTTCATTGAACCTGGGACGGGACAGTTTCCTGGTGAGTCAATATATCTGTACCAGGACCCTGCTTCGGTTCATCCCTATTTCTAACTCAGATATTTTTCTTGTATATCATTGTATCTGGGATGGGACAGTTTTGCTTGTGAGTCACTATATCTGGTCCGGGACCTTGTTTCGGTTCATCCTTGTTTTTGACTCGAATAATTTTCTTCTGTTTCCCTGTTTCTGGGAAGAGACAATTTGCTGGAGAGTCACTGTATATGGACAAGGATCCTGTTTCGGTTATTCCTATTTCTGAATCAGATATTTTTCTTGTAGATCACTGAATCTAGGACGAGACAGTTTCCTGGAGAGTCACTATATCTGTACCAGGACCCTGTTTCGGTTCATCCCTATTTCTGACTCAGATATTTTTTTTTGTAGATCACTGTATCTGGGATGGGACAGTTTCCTGGTGAGTCACTATATCTGGTCCGGGACCTTGTTTCGGTTCATCCCTATTTTGGACTCGAATAATTTTCTAGTGTTTCCCTGTTTCTGGGAAGAAATAGTTTCCTGGAGAGTCACTATATCTGGACCGGGACCCTGTTTCGGTTCATCCCTGTTTCTGACTCAGATATTTTTCTTGTAGATCACTGAATCTGGGACGAGACAGTTTCCTGGAGAGTCACTATATCTGTACCAGGACCCTGTTTCGGTTCATCCCTATTTCTAACTCAGATATTTTTCTTGTAGATCACTGTATCTGGGACGGGACAGTTTCCTGGTGAGTCACTATATCTGGTCCGGGACCTTGTTTCGGTTCATCCCTGTTTTTGACTCGAATAATTTTCTTCTGTTTCCCTGTTTCTGGGAAGAGACAATTTCCTGGAGAGTCACTGTATCTGGACCAGGACCCTGTTTCGGTTCATCCCTGTTTCTGACTCAGATATTTTTCTTGTAGATCACTGTATCTGGGACGGGACAGTTTCCTGGTGAGTCACTATATCTGGTCCGGGACCTTGTTTCGGTTCATCCCTATTTTGGACTCGAATAATTTTCTAGTGTTTCCCTGTTTCTGGGAAGAAATAGTTTCCTGGAGAGTCACTATATCTGGACCGGGACCCTGTTTCGGTTCATCCCTGTTTCTGACTCAGATATTTTTTTTGTAGATCACTGAATCTGGGACGAGACAGTTTCCTGGAGAGTCACTATATCTGTACCAGGACCCTGCTTCGGTTCATCCCTATTTCTAACTCATATATTTTTCTTGTACATCATTGTATCTGGGACGGGATAGTTTCCTGGTGAGTCACTATATCTGGTCCGGGACCTTGTTTCGGTTCATCCCTATTTTGGACTCGAATAATTTTCTTGTGTTTCCCTATTTCAGGGAAGAGACAATTTCCCGGAGAGTCACTGTATCTGGACCAGGACCCTGTTTCGGTTCATCCCTGTTTCTGACTCAGATATTTTTTTTGTAGATCACTGAATCTGGGACGAGACAGTTTCCTGGAGAGTCACTATATCTGTACCAGGACCCTGCTTCGGTTCATCCCTATTTCTAACTCAGATATTTTTCTTGTAGATCATTGTATCTGGGACGGGACAGTTTTGCTTGTGAGTCACTATATCTGGTCCGGGACCTTGTTTCGGTCGATCCCTATTTTGGACTCGAATAATTTTCTTCTATTTCCCTGTTTCTGGGAAGAAATAGTTTCCTGGAGAGTCACTATATCTGGACAGGGACCCTGTTTTGGTTAATCCATGTTTCTGACTCAGATATTTTTCTTGTAGATCACTGAATATGGGATGGGACAGTTTCCTGGTGAGTGACTATATCTGGTCCGGGACCTAGTTTCGGTTCATCCCTTTTTTTGACTCGAATAATTTTCTTCTGTTTCCCTGTTTCTGGTAAGAGACAATATCCTGGAGAGTTACTGTATCTGGACCAGGACCCTGTTTCGGTTCATCCCTGTTTCTGACTCAGATATTTTTCTTGTAGATCACTGAATCTGGGACGAGACAGTTTCCTGGAGAGTCACTATACCTATACCAGGACCCTGCTTCGTTTCATCCCTATTTGTAACTCA
The DNA here is from genome assembly GCA_003255065.1 of Cercis canadensis. Lineage (NCBI taxonomy): Eukaryota > Viridiplantae > Streptophyta > Magnoliopsida > Fabales > Fabaceae > Cercis > Cercis canadensis. The sequence goes on along the minus strand of QAOA01000573.1, from coordinate 293,825 downwards.
GATATTTTTCTTGTAGATCATTGTATCTAGGACGGGACTGTTTTGCTGGTGAGTCACTATATCTGGTCAGGAACCTTGTTTCGGTTGAACCCTATTTTGGACTCGAATAATTTTCTTGTCTAGTGAGTAACTATATCTGGTCCGGGACCTTGTTTCGGTTGATCCTTATTTTGGACTCGATTAATTTTCTTCTGTTTCCCTGTTTCTGGGAAGAAATAGTTTCCTGGAGAGTCACTATATCTGGACCGGGACCCTGTTTTGGTTCATCCATGTTTCTGACTCAGATATTTTTCCTGTAGATCACTGAATCTGGGACGAGACAGTTTCCTGGAGAGTCACTATTTCTGGTCCGGGACCTTGTTTCGGTTCATCCCTTTTTTTGACTCGAATAATTTTCTTTTGTTTCCCTGTTTCTGGGAAGAAATAGTTTCCTGGAGAGTCACTATATCTGTACAGGGACCCTGTTTTGGTTCATTCATGCTTCTGACTCAGATATTTTTCCTGTAGATCACTGAATCTGGGACGAGACAGTTTCCTGGTTAGTCACTATATCTGTACCAGGAACCTGTTTCGGTTCATCCCTATTTCTGACTCAGATTTTTTTCTTGTAGATCACTGAATCTGGGACGGGACAGTTTCCTAGAGAATCACTATATCTGGACCGGGTCCCTGTTTTGGTTAATCTATGTTTCTGGCTCACATATTTTTCTTATAGATCACTGAATCTGGGATGAGACAGTTTCCTGGTGAGTCACTATATCTGGTCCGGGACCTTGTTTCGGTTCATCCTTTTTTTTTGACTCAAATAATTTTCTTCTGTTTCCCTGTTTCTGGTAAGAGCCAATTTCCTGGAGAGTCACTGTATCTGGACCAGGACCCTGTTTCGGTTCATCCCTATTTATAACTCAGATATTTTTCTTGTAAATCACTGTATCTGGGATGGGACAGTTTCCTGGTGAGTCACTATATCTGGTCCGGGACCTTGTTTCGGTTCATCCCTTTTTTTGACTCGAATAATTTTCTTCTGTTTCCCTGTTTCTGGGAAGAAATAGTTTCCTGGAGAGTCACTATATCTGGACCGGGACCCTGTTTTGGTTCATCCATGTTTCTGACTCAGATATTTTTCCTGTAGATCACTGAAACTGGGACGAGACAGTTTCCTGGTTTGTCATTATATCTGTACCAGGACCCTGTTTCGGTTCATCCTTATTTCTGACTCAAATTTTTTTCTTGTAGATCACTGAATCTGGGACGGGACAGTTTCCTGGAAAGTCACTATATCTGGACCGGGACTCTGTTTTGGTTAATCCATGTTTCTGACTCAGATATTTTTCTTTTAGATCACTGAATCTGGGATAGGACAGTTTCCTAGTGAGTAACTATATCTGGTCCGGGACCTTGTTTCGGTTGATCCCTATTTTGGACTCGATTAATTTTCTTCTGTTTCACTGTTTCTGGGAAGAAATAGTTTCCTGGAGAGTCACTATATCTGGACCGGGACCCTGTTTTGGTTCATCCATGTTTCTGACTCAGATATTTTTCCTGTAGATCACTTAATCTGGGACGAGACAGTTTCCTGGAGAGTCACTATTTCTGGTCCGGGACCTTGTTTCGGTTCATCCCTTTTTTTGACTCGAATAATTTTCTTCTGTTTCCCTGTTTCTGGGAAGAAATAGTTTCCTGGAGAGTCACTATATCTGTACCGGGACCCTGTTTTAGTTCATTCATGCTTCTGACTCAGATATTTTTCCTGTAGATCACTGAATCTGGGACGAGACAGTTTCCTGGTTAGTCACTATATCTGTACCAGGACCCTGTTTCGGTTCATCCCTGTTTCTGACTCAGATTTTTTACTTGTAAATCACCGAATCTGGGACGGGACAGTTTCCTAGAGAGTCACTATATCTGGACCGGGTCCCTGTTTTGGTTAATCCATGTTTCTGACTCACATATTTTTCTTGTAGATCACTGAATCTGGGATGGGACAGTTTCCTAGTGAGTCACTATATCTGGTCCGGGACCTTGTTTCGGTTCATCCTTTTTTTTGACTCGAATAATTTTCTTCTGTTTCCCTGTTTCTGGTAAGAGACAATTTCCTGGAGAGTCACTGTATCTGGACCAGCACCCTGTTTCGGTTCATCCCTGTTTCTGACTCAGATATTTTTCTTGTAGATCACTGAATCTGGGACGAGACAGTTTCCTGGAGAGTCACTATATCTGGACCGGGACCCTGTTTCGGTTCATCCCTGTTTCTGACTCAGATATTTTTCTTGTAGATCACTGAATCTGGGACGAGACAGTTTCCTGGAGAGTCACTATATCTGGACCGGGACCCTGTTTCGGTTCATCCCTGTTTCTGACTCAGATATTTTTCTTGTAGATCACTGAATCTGGGACGAGACAGTTTCCTGGAGAGTCACTATATCTGGACCGGGACCCTGTTTCGGTTCATCCCTGTTTCTGACTCAGATATTTTTCTTGTAGATCACTGAATCTGGGACGAGACAGTTTCCTGGAGAGTCACTATATCTGGACCGGGACCCTGTTTCGGTTCATCCCTGTTTCTGACTCAGATATTTTTCTTGTAGATCACTGAATCTGGGACGAGACAGTTTCCTGGAGAGTCACTATATCTGGACCGGGACCCTGTTTCGGTTCATCCCTGTTTCTGACTCAGATATTTTTCTTGTAGATCACTGAATCTGGGACGAGACAGTTTCCTGGAGAGTCACTATATCTGGACCGGGACCCTGTTTTGGTTCATCCATGTTTCTGACTCAGATATTTTTCTTGTAGATCACTGAATCTGGGATGAGACAGTTTCCTGGTGAGTCACTATATCTGGTCCGGGACCTTGTTTCGGTTCATCCCTTTTTTTGACTCGAATAATTTTCTTCTGTTTCCCTGTTTCTGGGAAGAAATAGTTTCCTGGAGAGTCACTATATCTGTACCGGGACCCTGTTTTGGTTCATTCATGCTTCTGACTCAGATATTTTTCCTGTAGATCACTGAATCTGGGACGAGACAGTTTCCTGGTTAGTCACTATATCTGTACCAGGACCCAGTTTCGGTTCATCGCTGTTTCTGACTCAGATTTTTTTCTTGTAGATCACTGAATCTGGGACGGGACAGTTTCCTAGAGAGTCACTATATCTGGACCGGGTCCCTGTTTTGGTTAATCCATGTTTCTGACTCACATATTTTTCTTATAGATCACTGAATCTGGGATGGGACAGTTTCCTGGTGAGTCACTATATCTGGTCCGGGACCTTGTTTCGGTTCATCCTTTTTTTGACTCGAATAATTTTCTTCTGTTTCCCTGTTTCTGGGAAGAAATAGTTTCCTGGAGAGTCACTATATCTGGACCGGGACCCTGTTTTGGTTCATCCATGTTTCTGACTCAGATATTTTTCCTTTAGATCACTGAATCTGGGACGAGACAGTTTCCTGGTTAGTCATTATATCTGTACCAGGAACCTGTTTCGGTTCATCCCTATTTCTGACTCAAATTTTTTTCTTGTAGATCACTGAATCTGGGACGGGACAGTTTCCTGGAAAGTCACTATATCTGGACCGGGATTCTGTTTTGGTTAATCCATGTTTCTGACTCAGATATTTTTCTTTTAGATCACTGAATCTGGGATAGGACAGTTTCCTAGTGAGTAACTATATCTGGTCCGGGACCTTGTTTCGATTGATCCCTATTTTGGACTCGAATAATTTTCTTCTGTTTCCCTATTTCTGGGAAGAAATAGTTTCCTGGAGAGTCACTATATCTGGACCGGGACCCTGTTTCGGTTCATCCCTGTTTCTGACTCAGATATTTTTCTTGTAGATCACTGAATCTGGGACGAGACAGTTTCCTGGAGAGTCACTATATCTGTACCAGGACCCTGTTTCGGTTCATCCCTATTTATAACTCAGACATTTTTCTTGTAGATCACTGTATCTGGGACGGGACAGTTTCCTGGTGAGTCACTATATCTGGTCTGGGACCTTGTTTCGGTTCATCCCTATTTTGGACTCGAATAATGTTCTTGTGTTTCCCTGTTCCTGGGAAGAAATAGTTTCCTGGAGAGTCACTATATCTGGACCGGGACCCTGTTTTGGTTCATCCATGTTTCTGACTCAGATATTTTTCCTGTAGATCACTGAATCTGGGACGAGACAGTTTCCTGGAGAGTCACTATATCTGTACCAGGACCCTGTTTCGGTTCATCCCTATTTATAACTCAGATATTTTTCTTGTAGATCACTGTATCTGGGACGGGACAGTTTCCTGGTGAGTCACTATATCTGGTCCGGGACCTTGTTTCGGTTCATCCCTATTTTGGACTCGAATAATTTTCTTGTGTTTCCCTGTTTCTGGGAAGAAATAGTTTCCTGGAGAGTCACTATATCTGGACCGGGACCCTGTTTCGGTTCATCCCTGTTTCTGACTCAGATATTTTTTTTGTAGATCACTGAATCTGGGACGAGACAGTTTCCTGGAGAGTCACTATATCTGGTCTGGGACCTTGTTTCAGTTCATCCCTATTTTCGAGTCAAATATTTTTCTTGTGTTTCCCTACTTCTGGGCGAGACAGTTTCCTGAAGAGTCACTATATCTTGACCAGGACTCTGTTTCGGTTAATCCCTATTTCTGACTAAAATATTTTTCTTTTAAATCACTAAATCAGGGACGGGACAATTTCCTGGTGAGTCACTATATCTGGAACGGGACCCTGTTTCGGTTTATCCCTGTTTCTGACTCAGATTTTTTTCTTGTAGTTCACTGAACCTGGGACGGGACAGTTTCCTGGTGAGTCACTATATCTGGACCGGGACCCTGTTTCGGTTCATCCCTATTTTGGACTCGAATAATTTTCTTGTGTTTCCCTGTTTCTGGGAAGAAATAGTTTCCTGGAGAGTCACTATATCTGGACCGGGACCCTGTTTCGGTTCATCCCTGTTTCTGACTCAGATATTTTTTTTGTAGATCACTGAATCTGGGACGAGACAGTTTCCTGGAGAGTCACTATATCTGTACCAGGACCCTGCTTCGGTTCATCCCTATTTCTAACTCAGATATTTTTCTTGTAGATCATTGTATCTGGGACGGGACAGTTTCCTGGTGAGTCACTATATCTGGTCCGGGACCTTGTTTCGGTTCATCCCTATTTTGGACTCGAATAATTTTCTTGTGTTTCCCTGTTTCTGGGAAGAAATAGTTTCCTGGAGAGTCACTATATCTGGACCGGGACCCTGTTTTGGTTCATCCATGTTTCTGACTCAGATACTTTTCTTGTAGATCACTGAATCTGGGACGGGACAGTTTCCTAGTGAGTCACTATATCTGGTCCGGGACCTTCTTTCGGTACATCCCTGTTTTTGACTCCAATAATTTTCTTCTGTTTCCCTGTTTCTGGGAAGAGACAATATCCTGGAGAGTCGCTGTATCTGGACCAGGACCCTGTTTCGGTTCATCCCTGTTTCTAACTCAGATATTTTTCTTGTAGATCACTGAATCTGGGATGAGACAGTTTCCTGGAGAGTCACTATATCTGTACCAGGACCCTGTTTCGGTTCATCCCTATTTATAACTCAGATATTTTTCTTGTAGATCACTGTATCTAGGACGGGACAGTTTCCTGGTGAGTCACTATATCTGGTCTGGGACCTTGTTTCGGTTTATCCCTATTTTGGACTCGAATAATGTTCTTGTGTTTCCCTGTTTCTGGGAAGAAATATTTTCTTGGAGAGTCACTATATCTGGACCGGGACCCTGTTTCGGTTCATCCCTGTTTCTGACTCAGATATTTTTTTTGTAGATCACTGAATCTGGGACGAGACAGTTTCCTGGAGAGTCACTATATCTGGTCTGGGACCTTGTTTCAGTTCATCCCTATTTTCGACTCAAATATTTTTCTTGTGTTTCCCTACTTCTGGGACAAGACAGTTTCCTGAAGAGTCAATATATCTTGACCAGGACTCTGTTTCGGTTAATCCCTATTTCTGACTAAAATACTTTTCTTTTAAATCACTAAATCAGGGACGGGACAATTTCCTGGTGAGTCACTATATCTGGAACGGGATCCTGTTTCGGTTTATCCCAGTTTCTGACTCAGATTTTTTTCTTGTAGTTCACTGAACCTGGGACGGGACAGTTTCCTGGTGAGTCAATATATCTGGAACGGGACCCTGTTTCGGTTTATCGCTGTTTCTGACTCAGATTTTTATCTTGTAGTTCACTGAACCTAGGACGAGACAGTTTCCTGGTGAGTCACTATATCTGGACCGGGACCCTGTTTTGGTTCATCCATGTTTCTGACACAGATATTTTTCTTGTAGATCACTGAATCTTTTTGGACTCGAATAATTTTCTAGTGTTTCCCTGTTTCTGGGAAGAACTAGTTTCCTGGAGAGTCACTATATCTGGACCGGGACCCTGTTTCGGTTCATCCCTGTTTCTGACTCAGATATTTTTTTTGTAGATCACTGAATCTGGGACGAGACAGTTTCCTGGAGAGTCACTATATCTGTACAAGGACCCTGCTTCGGTTCATCCCTATTTCTAACTCAGATATTTTTCTTGTAGATCATTGTATCTGGGACTGGACAGTTTCCTGGTGAGTCACTATATCTGTCCGGGACCTTGTTTCGGTTCATCCCTATTTTGGAGTCGAATAATTTTCTTGTGTTTCCCTGTTTCTGGGAAGAAATAGTTTCCTGGAGAGTCACTATATCTTGACCGGGACCTTATTTCGGTTCATCCCTGTTTTTGACTCGAATTATTTTCTTCTGTTTCCCTGTTTCTGGCTTCTCTGTTAAAGGACCTCTCAGTGACAATCTGGACCAAGACCCTCTTTCGGTTCATCCCTGTTTTTGACTCATATATTTTTCTTGTAGATCACTGTATCTGGGACGGGACAGTTTCCTGTTGAGTCACTATATCTGGTCTGGGACCTTGTTTCGGTTCATCCCTATTTTGGACTCGAATAATTTTCTTGTGTTTCCCTGTTTCTGGAAAGAAATAGTTTCCTGGAGAGTCACTATATCTGGTCTGGGACCTTGTTTCAGTTCATCCCTATTTTCGACTCAAATATTTTTCTTGTGTTTCCCTATTTCTGGGACGAGGCAGTTTCCTAGAGAGTCACTATATCTGGACCAGGACCCTGTTTCGCTTAATCCCTATTTCTGACTCAAATATTTTTCTTGTAAATCACTAAATCAGGGACGGGACAGTTTCCTGGTGAGTCACTATATCTGGAACGGGACTCTGTTTCGGTTTATCCCTGTTTCTGATTCAGATTTTTTTCTTGTAGTTCACTGAACCTGGGACGGGACAGTTTCCTGGTGACTCAATATATCTGGAACGGGACCCTGTTTCGGTTTATCCCTGTTTCTTATAGTTTCCTGGAGAGTCACTATATCTGGACCGGGACCCTGTTTTGCTTCATCCCTATTTCTGACTCAGATATTTTTCTTGTAGATCACTGAATCTGGGACGAGACAGTTTCCTGGAGAGTCACTATATCTGTACCAGGACCCTGTTTCGGTTCATCCCTATTTCTAACTCAGATATTTTTCTTGTAGATCACTGTATCAGGGACGGGACAGTTTCCTGGTGAGTCACTATATCTGGTTCGGGTCCTTGTTTCGGTTCATCCCTATTTTGGACTCGAATAATTTTCTAGTGTTTCCCTGTTTCTGGAAAGAAATAGTTTCCTGGAGAGTCACTATATCTGGACCGGGACCCTGTTTCGGTTCATCCCTGTTTCTGACTCAGATATTTTTTTTGTAGATCACTGAATCTGGGACGAGACAGTTTCCCGGAGAGTCACTATATCTGGTCTGGGATTTGTTTCAGTTCATCCCTATTTTCGACTCAAATATTTTTCTTGTGTGTCCCTATTTCTGGGAAGAGACAGTTTCCTAGAGAGTCACTATATCTGGACCAGGACCCTGTTTCGGTTAATCCCTATTTCTGACTCAAATATTTTTCTTGTAAATCACTAAATCAGGAACAGGACAGTTTCCTGGTGAGTCACTATATCTGGAACGGGACCCTGTTTCTGACTCAGATTTTTTTCTTGTAGTTCACCGAACCTGTAACGGGACAGTTTCCTAGTGAGTCAATATATATGGAACGGGACCCTGTTTCGGTTTATCCCTGTTTCTGACTCAGATTTTTTTCTTGTAGTTCAACGAACCTGGGACGGGACAGTTTCCTGGTGAGTCACTATATCTGGACCGGGACCCTGTTTTGGTTAATCCATGTTTCTGACTCAGATATTTTTCTTGTAGATCACTAAATCTGGGATGGAACAGTTTCCTGGTGAGTCACTTTATCTGGTCCGGGACCTTGTTTCGGTTCATCCCTTATTTTGACTCGAATAATTTTCTTCTGTTTCCCTGTTTCTGGGAAGAAATAGTTTCCTGGAGAGTCACTATATCTGGACCGGGACCCTGTTTTGGTTCATCCATGTTTCTGACTCAGATATTTTTCCTGTAGATCACTGAATCTGGGACGAGACAGTTTCCTGGTTAGTCACTATACCTGTACCAGGACCCTGTTTCGGTTTATCCCTATTTCTGACTCAGTTTTTTTCTAGTAGATCACTAAATCTGGGACGAGACAGTTTCCTGGAGAGTCACTATATCTGGACCGGGACCTTGTTTTGGTTAATCCATGTTTCTGACTCAGTTATTTTTCTTGTAGATCACTGAATATGGGATGGGACAGTTTCCTGGTGAGTCACTATATCTGGTCCGGGACCTTGTTTCGGTTCATCCGTTTTTTTGACTCGAATAATTTTCTTCTGTTTCCCTGTTTCTGGGAAGAAATAGTTTCCTGGAGAGTCACTATATCTGGACCGGGACCCTGTTTTGGTTCATCCATGTTTCTGACTCAGATATTTTTCTTGTAGATCACTGAATCTGGGATGGGACAGTTTCCTGGTGAGTCACTATATCTGGTCCGGGACCTTGTTTCGGTTCATCCCTATTTTGGACTCGAATAATTTTCTTCTGTTTCCCTGCTTCTGGGAAGAAATAGTTTCCTGGAGAGTCACTATATCTGGACCGGGACCCTGTTTTGGTTAATCCATGTTTCTGACTCAGTTATTTTTCTTGTAGATCACTGAATATGGGATGGGATATTTTCCTGGTGAGTCACTATATCTGGTCCGGGACCTTGTTTCGGTTCATCCCTTTTTTTGACTCGAATAATTTTCTTCTGTTTCCCTATTTCTGGGAAGAGACAATTTCCTGGAGAGTCATTGTATCTGGACCAGGACCCTGTTTCGGTTAATCCCTGTTTCTGACTCAGATATTTTTCTTGTAGATCACTGAATATGGGACAAGAAAGTTTCCTGGAGAGTCACTATATCTGTACCAGGACCCTGTTTCGGTTCATCCCTATTTCTAACTCAGATATTTTTCTTGTAGATCACTGAATCTGGGATGGGACAGTTTCCTGGTGAGTCACTATATCTGGTCCGGGACCTTGTTTCGGTTCATCCCTTTTTTTGACTCGAATAATTTTCTTCTGTTTCCCTGTTTCTGGGAAGGGACAATTTCCTGGAGAGTCACTGTATCTGGACCAGGACCCTGTTTCGGTTCATCCCTATTTCTGACTCAGATATTTTTCTTGTAAATCACTGAATCTGGGACGAGACAGTTTCCTGGAGAGTCACTATATCTGTAGCAGGACCCTGTTTCGGTTCATCCCTATTTCTAACTCAGATATTTTTCTCAGATATTTTTCTTGTAGATCACTGTATCTGGGACGGGACAGTTTCATGGTGAGTCACTATATCTGGTCCGGGACCTTGTTTCGGTTCATCCCTATTTTGGACTCGAATAATTTTCTTGTGTTTCCCTGTTTCTGGAAAGAAATAGTTTCCTGGAGAGTCACTATATCTGGACCGGGACCCTGTTTTTGTTTATCCATATTTTTGACTCAGATATTTTTCCTGTAGATCACTGAATCTGGGACGAGACAGTTTTCTGGTTAGTCACTATATCTATACCAGGACCCTGTTTCGGTTCATCCCTATTTCTAACTCAGATTTTTTTCTTGTAGATCACTGAATCTGGGACGGGACAGTTTCCTGGAGAGTCACTATATCTAGACCGGGACCCTATTTTGGTTAATCCATGTTTCTGACTCAGATATTTTTCTTGTAGATCAGTGAATCTTGGATGAGACCGTTTCCTGGTGGATGACTATATCTGGTCCGGGACCTTGTTTCGGTTCATCCCTATTTTGGACTCGAATAATGTTCTTGTGTTTCCCTGTTTCTAGGAAGAAATAGTTTCCTGGAGAGTCACTATATCTGGACCGGGACCCTATTTCGTTTCATCCCTGTTTCTGTCTCAGAGATTTTTTTTTTAGATCACTGAATCTGGGACGAGACAGTTTCCTGGAGAGTCACTATATCTGGTCTGCGACCTTGTTTCATTTCATCCCTATTTTCGACTCAAATATTTTTCTTGTGTTTCCCTACTTCTGGGACGAGACAGTTTCCTGAAGAGTCAATATATCTTGACCAGGACTCTGTTTCGGTTAATCCCTATTTCTGACTAAAATACTTTTCTTTTAAATCACTAAATCAGGGACGGGACAATTTCCTGTTGAGTCACTATATCTGGAACGGGACCCTGTTTCGGTTTATCCCTGTTTCTGACTCAGATTTTTTTCTTGTAGTTCACTGAACCTGGGACGGGACAGTTTCCTGGTGAGTCACTATATCTGGACCGGGACCCTGTTTTGGTTCATCCATGTTTCTGACTCAGATATTTTTCTTGTAGATCACTGAATCTGGGATGGGACAGTTTCCTGGTGAGTCACTATATCTGGTCCGGGACCTTGTTTCAGTTCATCCCTATTTTCGACTCAAATATTTTTCTTGTGTTTCCCTATTTCTGGGACGAGACAGTTTCCTAGAGAGTCACTATATCTGGACTAGGACCCTGTTTCGGTTAATCTCTATTTCTGACTCAAATATTTTTCTTGTAAATCACTAAATCAGAGACGGGACAGTTTCCTGGTGAGTCACTATATCTGGTCCGGGACCCTGTTTCGGTTTATCCCTGTTTCTGACTCAGATTTTTTTCTTGTAGTTCACTGAACCTGGGACGGGACAGTTTCCTGGTGAGTCAATATATCTGGAACAGGACCCTGTTTCGTTTTATCGCTGTTTCTGACTCAGATTTTTTTCTTGTAGTTCACTGAACCTGGGACGGGACAGTTTCCTTGTGAGTCACTATATCTGGACCGGGACCCTGTTTTGGTTCATCCCTGTTTCTGACTCAGATATTTTTCTTGTAGATCACTGAATCTGGGACGGGACAGTTTCCTGGTGAGTCACTATATCTGGTCCGGGACCTTGTTTCGGTTCATCCCTGTTTTTGACTCGAATAATTTTCTTCTGTTTCCCTGTTTCTGGGAAGAGACAATTTCCTGGAGAGTCACTGTATCTGGACCAGGACTCTGTTTCGGTTCATCCCTATTTCTGACTCAGATATTTTTCTTATGGATCACTGAATCTGGGACGAGACAGTTTCCTGGAGAGTCACTATATCTGTACTAGGACCCTGTTTCGGTTCATCCCTATTTCTAACACAGATATTTTTCTTGTAGATCACTGTATCTGGGACGGGACAGTTTCCTGGTGAGTCACTATATCTGGTCCGAGACCTTGTTTCGGTTCATCCCTATTTTGGACTCGAATAATTTTCTAGTGTTTCCCTGTTTCTGGGAAGAAATAGTTTCCTGGAGAGTCACTATATCTGGACCGGGACCCTGTTTCGGTTCATCCCTGTTTCTGACTCAGATATTTTTCTTGTAGATCACTGAATCTGGGACGAGACAGTTTCCTGGAGAGTCACTATATCTGTACTAGGACCCTGTTTCGGTTCATCCCTATTTCTAACTCAGATATTTTTCTTGTAGATCACTGTATTTGGGACGGGACAGTTTCCTGGTGAGTCACTATATCTCGTCCGGGACCTTGTTTCGGTTCATCCGATAAAACCTGAGCTTATTATTTCTAGTGTTTCAATGTTTCTGGGACGAGACAGTTTCCTGGAGAGTCACTATATCTGTACCAGGACCCTGCTTCGGTTCATCCCTATTTCTAACTCAGATATTTTTCTTGTAGATCACTGAATCTGGGACGGGACAGTTTCCTGGTGAGTCACTATATCTGGTCCGGGACCTTGTTTCGGTTCATCCCTGTTTTTGACTCGAATAATTTTCTTCTGTTTCCCTGTTTCTGGGAAGAGACAATTTCCTGGAGAGTCACTGTATCTGGACCAAGACCCTGTTTCGGTTCATCCCTGTTTCTGACTCAGATATTTTTCTTGTAGATCACTGTATCTGGGACGGGACAGTTTCCTGGTGAGTCACTATATCTGGTCCGGGACCTTGTTTCGGTTCATCCCTATTTTGGACTCGAATAATTTTCTTGTGTTTCCCTGTTTCTGGGAAGAAATAGTTTCCTGGAGAGTCACTATATCTGGAGCGGGACCTTGTTTTGGTTCATCCATGTTTCTGACTCACATACTTTTCTTGTAGATCACTGAATCTGGGACGGGACAGTTTCCTAGTGAGTCACTATATCTGGTCCGGGACCTTGTTTCGGTTCATCCCTGTTTTTAACTCGAATAATTTTCTTCTGTTTCCCTTTTTCTAGGAAGAGACAATTTCCTGGAGAGTCACTGTATCTGGACCAAGACCCTGTTTCGGTTCAACCCTGTTTCTGACTCAGATATTTTTCTTGTAGATCACTGTATCTTGGACAGGACAGTTTCCTGGTGAGTCACTATATCTGGTCCGGGACCTTGTTTCGGTTCATCCCTATTTTGGACTCGAATAATTTTCTTGTGTTTCCCTGTTTCTGGGAAGAAATAGTTTCCTGGAGAGTCACTATATCTGGACCGGGACCCTGTTTTGGTTCATCCATGTTTCTGACTCACATACTTTTCTTGTAGATCACTGAATCTGGGACGGGACAGTTTCCTAGTGAGTCACTATATCTGGTCCGGGACTTTGTTTCGGTTCATCCCTATTTTTGACTCGAATAATTTTCTTCTGTTTCCCTGTTTCTGGGAAGAGACAATTTCCTGGAGAGTCACTGTATCTGGACCAAGACCCTGTTTCGGTTCATCCCTGTTTCTGACTCAGATATTTTTCTTGTAGATCACTGTATCTGGGACGGGACAGTTTCCTGGTGAGTCACTATATCTGGTCCGGGACCTTGTTTCGGTTCATCCCTATTTTGGACTCGAATAATTTTCTTGTGTTTCCCTGTTTCTGGGAAGAAATAGTTTCCTGGAGAGTCAATATATCTGGACCGGGACCCTGTTTCGGTTCATCCCTGTTTCTGACTCAGATATTTTTCTTGTAGGTCACTGAATCTGGGACGAGACAATTTCCTGGATAGTCACTATATCTGTACCAGGACCCTGCTTCGGTTCATCCCTATTTTTGACTCAGATTTTTTTCTTGTAGATCACTGAATCTGGGACGGGTCAGTTTCCTGGAGAGTCACTATATCTGGACTGGGACACTATTTTGGTTTATCCATGTTTCTGACTCAGATATTTTTCCTGTAGATCACTGAATCTGGGACGAGACAGTTTCCTGGTAAGTCACTATATTTGTACCAGGACCCTGTTTCGGTTAATCCCTCTTTCTGACTCAGATTTTTTTCTTGTAGATCACTGAATCTGGGACGGGACAGTTTCCTGGAGAGTCACTATATCTGTACCAGGACCCTGCTTCGGTTCATCCCTATTTCTAACTCAGATATTTTTCTTGTAAATCATTGTATCTGGGATGAGACAGTTTTGCTGGTGAGTCACTATATCTGGTCCGGGACCTTGTTTCGGTTGATCCCTATTTTGGACTCGAATAATTTTCTTCTGTTTCCCTGTTTCTGGGAAGACATAGTTTCATTGAGAGTCACTATATCTGGACCGGGACCCTGTTTTGGTTCATCCATGTTTCTAACTCAGATATTTTTCCTGTAGATCACTGAATCTGGGACGGGACAATTTCCTGGAGAGTCACTATATCTGGGCCGGGACCCTGCTTTGGTTCATCCATGTTTCTGACTCAGATATTTTTCTTGTAGATCCCTGAATCTGGGATGGGACAGTTTCCTGGTGAGTGACTATATCTGGTCCGGGACATTGTTTCGGTTCATCCCTTTTTTTGACTCGAATAATTTTCTTCTGTTTCCCTGTTTCTGGGAAGAAATAGTTTCCTGGAGAGTCACTATATCTGGACCGGGACCCTGTTTTGGTTCATCCATGTTTCTGACTCAGATATTTTTCCTGTAGATCACTGAATCTGGGACGAGACAGTTTCCTGGTAAGTCACTATATTTGTACTAGGACCCTGTTTCGGTTCAACCCTATTTCTGACTCAGATTTTTTTCTTGTAGATCACTGAATCTGGGACGGGACAATTTCCTGGAGAGTCNCCGGGACCCTGTTTTGGTTAATCCATGTTTCTGACTCAGTTATTTTTCTTGTAGATCACTGAATCTGAGATGGGACAGTTTCCTGGTGAGTCAATTTATCTGGTCTGGGACCTTGTTTAGGTTCATCCCTATTTTGGACTCGAATAATTTTCTTCTGTTTCCCTGTTTCTGGGAAGAAATAGTTTCCTGGAGAGTCACTATATCTGGACCGGGACCCTGTTTTGGTTCATCCATGTTTCTGACTCAGATATTTTTCCTGTAGATCACTGAATCTGGGACGAGACAGTTTCCTGGTTAGTCACTATATCTTTAACAGGACCCTGTTTCGGTTTATCCCTATTTCTGAGTCAGATTTTTTTCTAGTAGATCACTGAATCTGGGACGGGACAGTTTCCTGGAGAGTCACTATATCTGGACCGGGACCCTGTTTTGGTTAATCCATGTTTCTGACTCAGTTATTTTTCTTGTAGATAACTGAATCTGTGATGGGACAGTTTCCTGGTGAGTCAATTTATCTGGTCCGGGACCTTGTTTCGGTTCATCCCTTTTTTTGACTCGAATAATTTTCTTCTGTTTCCCTGTTTCTGGGAAGAAATAGTTTCCTGGAGAGTCACTATATCTGGACCGGGACCCTGTTTTGGTTCATCCATGTTTCTGACTCAGATATTTTTCCTGTAGATCATTGAATCTGGGACGAGACAGTTTCCTGGTAAGTCACTATATTTGTACCAGGACCCTGTTTCGGTTAAACCCTATTTCTGACTCAGATTTTTTTCTTGTAGATCACTGAATCTGGGACGGGACAATTTCTTGGAGAGTCACTATATCTGGACCGGGACCCTGTTTTGGTTCATCCATGTACCCTGCTTCGGTTCATCCCTATTTCTAACTCAGATATTTTTCTTGGAGATCATTGTATCTGGGACGGGACAGTTTTGCTTGTGAGTCACTATATCTGGTCCGGGACCTTGTTTCGGTCGATCCCTATTTTGGACTCGAATAATTTTCTTCTGTTTCCCTGTTTCTGGGAAGAAATAGTTTCCTGGAGAGTCACTATATCTGGACCGGGACCCTGTTTTTGTTCATCCATGTTTCTGACTCAGATATTTTTCCTGTAGATCACTGAATCTGGGACGAGACAGTTTCCTGGTTAGTCACTATATCTGTACCAGGACCCTGTTTCGGTTCATCCCTATTTCTAACTCAGATTTTTTTCTTGTAGATCATTGTATCTGGGACGGGATAGTTTCCTGGTGAGTCACTATATCTGGTCCGGGAGCTTGTTTCGGTTCATCCCTATTTTGGACTAGAATAATTTTCTTGTGTATGTTTCTGACTCGGATATTTTTGTTGTAGATCACTGAATCTGGTATGGAACAGTTTCCTGGTGAGTCACTATATCTGGTCCGGGAACTTGTTTCGGTTCATCCCTGTTTTTGACTCGAATAATTTTCTTCCGTTTCCCTGTTTCTGGGAAGAGACAATTTCCTGGAGAGTCACTGTATCTGGATCGGGACCCTGTTTCGGTTCATCCCTTTTTCTGACTCAGATATTTTTCTTGTAGATCACTGAATCTGGGATGAGACAGTTTCCTGGAGAGTCACTATATCTGTACCAGGACCCTGCTTCGATTCATCCCTATTTGTAACTCAGATATTTTTCTTGTAGATCAATATATCTGGGACGAGACAGTTTCCTGGTGAGTCACTATATCTGTACCAGGACCCTGCTTCGGTTCATTCCTATTTCTAACTCAGATATTTTTCTTGTAGATCACTGTATCTGGGACGGGACCGTTTCCTGGTGAGTCACTATATCTGGTCCGGGACCTTGTTTCGGTTCATCCCTATTTCTGACTCAGATATTTTTCTTGTAGATCACTGAATCTGGGACGAGACAGTTTCCTGGAGAGTCACTATATCTGGACCGGGTCCCTGTTTCGTTTCATCCATGTTTCTGACTCGGATATTTTTCTTGTAGATCACTGAATCTGGTACGGGACAGTTTCCTGGTGAGTCACTATATCTGGTCCGGGACCTTGTTTCGGTTCATCCCTATTTTTGACTCGAATAATTTTCTTCCGTTTCCCTGTTTCTGGAAAGAGACAATTTCCTGGAGAGTCACTGTATCTGGACCAGGACCCTGTTTCGGTTCATCCCTGTTTCTGACTCAGATATTTTTCTTGTAGATCACTGAATCTGGGATGAGACAGTTTCCTGGAGAATCACTATATCTGTACCAGGACCCTGCTTCGATTCATCCCTATTTGTAACTCAGATATTTTTCTTGTACATCACTGTATCTGGGACGGGATAGTTTCCTGGTGAGTCACTATATCTGGTCCGGGACCTTGTTTCGGTTCATCCCTATTTCTGACTCAGATATTTTTCTTGTAGATCATTACATCTGTGACGGGACAGTTTCCTGGAGAGTCACTATATCTGGATCGGGACCCTGTTTCGGTTCATCCATGTTTCTGACTCGGATACTTTTCTTGTAGATCATTGAATCTGGTACGAGACAGTTTCCTAGTGAGTCACTATATCTGGTCTGGCACCTTGTTTCAGTTCATCCCTGTTTTTGACTCGAATAATTTTCTTCCGTTTTCCTGTTTCTGGGAAGAGACAATTTCCTGGAGAGTCACTGTATCTGGATCGGGACCCTGTTTCGGTTTATCCCTGTTTCTGACTCAGATATTTTTTTTGTAGATCACTGAATCTGGGACGAGATAGTTTCCTGGAGAGTCACTATATCTGGTCTGGGACCTTATTTCAGTTCATCCCTATTTTCGACTCAAATATTTTTCTTGTGTTTCCCTACTTCTGGGACGAGACAGTTTCCTGAAGAGTCACTATATCTTGACCAGGACTCTGTTTCGGTTAATCCCTATTTATGACTAAAATATTTTTCTTTTAAATCACTAAATCAGGGACGGGACAATTTCCTGGTGAGTCGCTATATCTGGAACGGGACCTTGTTTCGGTTTATCCCTGTTTCTGACTCAGATTTTTTTCTTGTAGTTCACTAAACCTGGGACGGGACAGTTTCCTGGAGAGTCACTATATCTGGACCGGGTCCCTGTTTCGTTTCATCCATGTTTCTGACTCGGATATTTTTCTTGTAGATCACTGAATCTGGTACGGGACAGTTTCCTGGTGAGTCACTATATCTGGTCCGGGACCTTGTTTCGGTTTATCCCTGTTTTTGGCTCGAATAATTTTCTTCCGTTTTCCTGTTTCTGGGAAGAGACAATTTCCTGGAGAGTCACTGTATCTGGATCGGGACCCTGTTTCGGTTTATCCCTCTTTCTGACTCAGATATTTTTTTTGTAGATCACTGAATCTGGGACGAGATAGTTTCCTGGAGAGTCACTATATCTGGTCTGGGACCTTATTTCAGTTCATCCCTATTTTCGACTCAAATATTTTTCTTGTGTTTCCCTACTTCTGGGACGAGACAGTTTGCTGAAGAGTCACTATATCTTGACCAGGACTCTGTTTCGGTTAATCCCTATTTCTGACTAAAATATTTTTCTTTTAAATTACTAAATCAGGGACGGGACAATTTCCTGGTGAGTCACTATATCTGGAACGGGACCTTGTTTCGGTTTATCCCTGTTTCTGACTCAGATTTTTTTCTTGTAGTTCACTAAACCTGGGACGGGACAGTTTCCTGGAGAGTCACTATATCTGGACCGGGTCCCTGTTTCGTTTCATCCATGTTTCTGACTCGGATATTTTTCTTGTAGATCACTGAATCTGGTACGGGACAGTTTCCTGGTGAGTCACTATATCTGGTCCGGGACCTTGTATCGGTTTATCCCTGTTTTTGACTCGAATAATTTTCTTCCGTTTTCCTCTTTCTGGGAAGAGACAATTTCCTGGAGAGTCACTGTAGCTGGACCGGGACCTTGTTTCGGTTCATCCTTGTTTCTGACTCAGATATTTTTCTTGTAAATCACTGAATCTGGGACGGGACAGTTTCCTGGTGAGTCACTATATCTGGTCCGGGACCATGTTTCGGTTCGTCCCTATTTTGGACTCGAATAATTTTCTTGTGTTTCCCTGTTTCTGGGAACAAATAGTTTCCTGGAGACTCACTATATCTGGACCGGGACCCTGTTTCGGTCATCCCTGTTTCTGACTCAGATATTTTTCTTGTAGATCACTGAATCTGGGATGAGACAGTTTCCTGGTTAGTCACTATATCTGTACCAGGACCCTGTTTCGGTTCGTCTCTATTTCTGACTCAGATATTTTTCTTGTAGATCACTGAATCTGGGACGAGACAGTTTCCTGGAGAATCACTCTAACTGTACCAGGACCCTGCTTCGGTTCATCCCTATTTCTAACTCAGATATTTTTCTTGTAGATCACTGTATCTGGGACGGGACAGTTTCCTGGTGAGTCACTATATCTGGTCCGGGACCTTGTTTCGGTTCATCCCTATTTCTGACTCAGATATTTTTCTTGTAGATCACTGAATCTGGGACGAGACAGTTTCCTGGAGAGTCACTATATCTGGACCGGGACCCTGTTTCAGTTCATCCATGTTTCTGACTCAGATATTTTTCTTGTAGATCACTGAATCTAGGATGGGACAGTTTCCTGGTGAGTCACTATATCTGGTCCGAGACCTTGTTTCGGTTCATCCCTGTTTTTGACTCGAATAATTTTCCTTTGTTTCCCTGTTTCTGGTAAGAGACAATTTCCTGGAGAGTCACTGTATCTGGACCAGGACCCTGTTTCGGTTCATCCCTGTTTCTGACTCAAATATTTTTCTTGTAGGTCACTGAATCTGGGACGAGACAGTTTCCTGGAGAGTCACTATATCTGTACTAGGACCCTGTTTCGGTTCATCCCTATTTATAACTCAGATATTTTTGTTGTAGATCACTGTATCTGGGACGGGATAGTTTCCTGGTAAGTCACTATATCTAGTCCGCGACCTTGTTTCGTTTCATCCCTATTTTGGACTCGAATAATGTTCTTGCGTTTCCCTATTTCTGCGAAGAAATAGTTTCTTGGAGAGTCACTATATCTGGACCGGGACCCTGTTTCGGTTCATCCCTGTTTCTGACTTAGATATTTTTTTTGTAGATCACTGAATCTGGGACGAGACAGTTTCTTGGAGAGTCACTATATCTGGTCTGGGACCTTGTTTCAGTTCATCCCTATTTTCGACTCAAATATTTTTCTTGTGTTTCCCTATTTCTGGGACGAGACAGCTTCCTGGAGAGTCACTATATCTGGACCAGGACCCTGTTTCGGTTAATCCCTATTTCTGACTCAAATATTTTTCTTTTAAATCACTAAATCAGGGACGGGACAGTTTCCTGGTGAGTCACTATATCTGGAAAGGGACCCTGTTTCGGTTTATCCCTGTTTCTGACTCAGATTTTTTTCTTGTAGTTCACTGAACCTGGGACGGGAGAGTTTCCTAGTGAGTCAATATATCTGGAACGGGACCCTGTTTCGGTTTATCCCTATTTCTAACTCAGATATTTTTCTTGTAGATCACTGTATCTGGGACGGGACAGTTTCCTGGTGAGTTACTATATCTGGTCCGGGACCTTGTTTCGGTTCATCCCTGTTTTTGACTCGAATAATTTTCTTCTGTTTCCCTGTTTCTGGGAAGAAAAAATTTCCTGGAGAGTCACTGTATCTGGATCGGGACCCTGTTTCGGTTCATCCCTGTTTCTGACTCAGATATTTTTCTTGTAGATCAATGAATTTGGGATGAGACAATTTCCTGGAGAGTCACTATATCTGTACCAGGACCCTGCTTCGATTCATCCCTATTCCTAACTCAGATATTTTTCTTGTAGATCACTGTATCTTGGACGGGACAGTTTCCTGAAGAGTCACTATATCTGGTCCGGGACCTTGTTTCGGTTTATCCCTATTTCTGACTCAAATATTTTTCTTGTAGATCACTAAATCTGGGATGGGACAGTTTCCTGGAGACTCACTATATCTGTACCAGGACCCTGCGTCGGTTCATCCCTATTTCTAACTCAGATATTTTTCTCGTAGATCACTGTATCTGGGACGGGACAGTTTCCTGGTGAGTCACTATATCTGGTCCGGGACCATGTTTCGGTTCATCCCTATTTTGGACTCGAATAATTTTCCTGTGTTTCCCTGTTTCTGGGAATAAATAGTTTCCTGGAGACTCACTATATCTGGACCGGGACCCTGTTTCGGTCATCCCTGTTTGTGACTCAGATATTTTTCTTGTAGATCACTGAATCTGGGATGAGACAGTTTCCTGGTTAGTCACTATATCTGTACCAGGACCCTGTTTCAGTTCATCCCTCTTTCTGACTCAGATATTTTTCTTGTAGATCACTGAATCTGGGACAAGACAGTTTCCTGGAGAATCACTATATCTGTACCAGGACCCTCCTTCGATTCATCCCTATTTCTAACTCAGATATTTTTCTTGTAGATCACTGTATCTGGGACGGGACAGTTTCCTGGTGAGTCACTATATCTGGTCCGGGACCTTGTTTCGGTTCATCCCTATTTCTGACTCAGATATTTTTCTTGTAGATCACTGAATCTGGGACGAGACAGTTTCCTGGAGAGTCACTATATCTGTACCAGGACCCTGTTTCGGTTCATCCCTTTTTATAACTCAGATATTTTTCTTGTAGATCACTGTACCTGGGACGGGATAGTTTCCTGGTGAGTCACTATATCTGGTCTTCCTGGTGAGTCACTATATCTGGTCCGGGACCTTGTTTCGGTTAATCTTTATTTTGGACTCGAATAATTTTCTAGTGTTTCCCTGTTTCTGGGAAGAAATAGTTTCCTGAAGAGTCACTATATCTAGACTGGGACCCTGTTTTGGTTCATCCATGTTTCTGACTCAGATATTTTTCCTGTAGATCACTGAATCTGGGACGAGACAGTTTCCTGGTTAGTCACTATATCTGTACCAGGACCCTGTTTCGGTTCATCCCTATTTCTGACTCAGATTTTTTTCTTGTAGATCACTGAATCTGGGACGGGACAGTTTCCTGGAGAGTCACTATATCTGGACCGGGACCCTGTTTTGGTTCATCCATGTTTCTGACTCAGATATTTTTCTTGTAAATCCCTGAATCTGGGATGGGACAGTTTCCTGGTGAGTGACTATATCGGGTCCGGGACCTTGTTTCGGTTCATCCCTTTTTTTGACTCGAATATTCTGACTCAGTTATTTTTCTTGTAGATCACTGAATCTGAGATGGGAAAGTTTCCTGGTGAGTCAATTTATCTGTTCTGGGACCTTGTTTCGGTTCATCCCTATTTTGGACTCGAATAACGTTCTTCTGTTTCCCTGTTTCTGGGAAGAAATAGTTTCCTGGAGAGTCACTATATCTGGACCGGGAACCTGTTTCGGTTCATCCCTGTTTCTGACTCAGATATTTTTTTTGTAGATCACTGAATCTGGGACGAGACAGTTTCCTGGAGAGTCACTATATCTGGTCTGGGACCTTGTTTTAGTTCATCCCTATTTTCGACTCAAATATTTTTCTTGTGTTTCCCTATCAATTCATCCCTATTTTCGACTCAAATATTTTTCTTGTGTTTCCCAAATTCTGGGACGAGACAGTTTCCTGAAGAGTCACTATATCTTGACCAGGACTCTGTTTCGGTTAATCCCTATTTCTGACTAAAATATTTTTCTTTTAAATCACTAAATCAGGGACGGGACAATTTCCTGGTGAGTCGCTATATCTGGAACGGGACCTTGTTTCGGTTTATCCCTGTTTCTGACTCATATTTTTTTCTTGTAGTTCACTAAACCTGGTACGGGACAGTTTCCTCGAGAGTCACTATATCTGGACCGGGTCCCTGTTTCGTTTCATCCATGTTTCTGGCTCGGATATTTTTCTTGTAGATCACTGAATCTGGTACGGGACAGTTTCCTGGTGAGTCACTATATCTGGTCCGGGACCTTGTTTCGGTTCATCCCTGTTTTTGACTCGAATAATTTTCTTCCGTTTTCCTGTTTCTGGGAAAAGACAATTTCCTGGAGAGTCACTGTATCTGGATCGGGACCCTGTTTCGGTTCATCCTTGTTTATGACTCAGATATTTTTCTTGTAAATCACTGAATCTGGGACGGGACAGTTTCCTGGTGAGTCACTATATCTGGTCCGGGACCATGTTTCGGTTCGTCCCTATTTTGGACTCGAATAATTTTCTTGTGTTTCCCTGTTTCTAGGAACAAATAGTTTCCTGGAGACTCACTATATCTGGACCGGGACCCTGCTTCGGTCATCCATGTTTCTGACTCAGATATTTTTCTTGTAGATCACTGAATCTGGGATGAGACAGATTCCTGGTTAGTTACTATATCTGTACCAGGACCCGGTTTCGGTTCATCCCTATTTCTGACTCAGATATTTTTCTTGTAGATCACTGAATCTGGGACGAGACAGTTTCCTGGAGAATCACTATATCTGTACCAGGACCCTGCTTCGGTTCATTCTTATTTCTAACTCAGATATTTTTCTTGTAGATCACTGTATCTGGGACGGGACAGTTTCCTGGTGAGTCACTATATCTGGTCCGGGACCTTGTTTCGGTTCATCCCTATTTCTGACTCAGATATTTTTCTTGTAGATCACTGAATCTGGGACGAGACAGTTTCCTGGTTAGTCACAATATCTGTACCAAGACCCTGTTTCGGTTCATCCCTATTTCTGACTCAGATTTTTTTCTTGTAGGTCACTGAATCTAGGACGGGACAGTTTCCTAGAGAGTCACTATATCTGGACCGGGACCCTGTTTCGGTTCATCCCTGTTTCTGACTCAGATATTTTTCTTGTAGATCACTGAATCTGGGACGAGACAGTTTCCTGGAGAGTCACTATATCTGGACCGGGACCCTGTTTTGGTTCATCCATGTTTCTGACTCAGATATTTTTCTTGTAGATCACTGAATCTGGGATGGGACAGTTTCCTGGTGAGTCACTATATCTGGTCCGGGACCTTGTTTCGGTTCATCCCTTTTTTTGATTCGAATAATTTTCTTCTGTTTCCCTGTTTCTGGTAAGAGACAATTTCCTGGAGAGACACTGTATCTGGACCAGGACCCTGTTTCGGTTCATCC
>QAOA01000573.1:156252-270188 GCA_003255065.1 Cercis canadensis | reverse complement strand
TAGTCACTATATCTGTACCAGGACCCTGTTTCGGTTCATCCCTATTTCTGACTCAGATTTTTTTCTTGTAGATTACTGAATCTGGGACGGGATAGTTTCCTGGAGAGTAACTATATCTGGACCGGGACCCTGTTTTGGTTAATCCATGTTTCTGANTGTTTCTGACTTAGATATTTTTCTTGTAGATCACTGAATCTGGGACGGGACAGTTTCCTGTAGAGTTACTATATCTGTACCAGGACCCTGCTTCGGTTCATCCCTCTTTCTAACTCATATATTTTTCTTGTACATCATTGTATCTGGGACGGGATAGTTTCCTGGTCAGTCACTATATCTGGTCCGGGAACTTGTTTCGGTTCATCCCTATTTTGGACTCGAATAATTTTCATGTGTTTCCCTGTTTCAGGGAAGACAAATTTCCTGGAGAGTCACTGTATCTGGACCAGGACCCTGTTTCGGTTCATCCCTGTTTCTGACTCAGATATTTTTTTCTTGTAGTTCACTGAACCTGGGACGGGACAGTTTCCTGGAGAGTCACTATATCTGTACCAGGACCCTGCTTCGGTTCATCCCTATTTCTAACTCAGATATTTTTCTTGTAGATCACTGTATCTGGGACGGGACAGTTTTGCTTGTGAGTCACTATATCTGGTCCGGGACCTTGTTTCGGTCGATCCCTATTTTGGACTCGAATAATTTTCTTCTATTTCCCTGTTTCTGGGAAGAAATAGTTTCCTGGGAGTCACTATATCTGGACCGGGACCCTGTTTTTGTTCATCCATGTTTCTGACTCAGATATTTTTCCTGTAGATCACTGAATCTGGGACGAGACAGTTTCCTGGTTAGTCACTATATCTGTACCAGGACCCTGTTTCGGTTCATCCCTATTTCTAACTCAGATTTTTTTCTTGTAGATCATTGTATCTGGGACGGGACAGTTTCCTGGTGAGTCACTATATCTGGTCCGGGACCTTGTTTCGGTTCATCCCTATTTTGGACTAGAATAATTTTCTTGTGTTTCCCTGTTTCTGGGAAGAAATAGTTTCCTGGAGAGTCACTATATCTGGACCGGGACCCTGTTTCGGTTCATCCCTGTTTCTGACTCAGATATTTTTCTTGTAGATCACTGAATCTTGGATGAGACAGTTTCCTGGTGAGTGACTATATCTGGTCTGGGACCTTGTTTCGGTTCATCCCTATTTTGGACTTGAATAATGTTCTTGTGTTTCCCTGTTTTTGGGAAGAAATAGTTTCCTGGAGAGTCACTATATCTGGACCGGGACCCTATTTCGTTTCATCCCTGTTTCTGACTCAGAGATTTTTTTTGTAGATCACTGAATCTGGGACGAGACAGTTTCCTGGAGAGTCACTATATCTGGTCTGGGACCTTGTTTCAGTTCATCCCTATTCTCGACTCAAATATTTTTCTTGTGTTTCCCTACTTCTGGGACGAGACAGTTTCCTGAAGAGTCAATATATCTTGACTAGGACTCTGTTTCGGTTAATCCCTACTTCTGACTAAAATACTTTTCTTTTAAATAACTAAATCAGGGACGAGACAATTTCCTGGTGAGTCACTATATCTGGAACGGGACCCTGTTTCGGTTTATCCCTGTTTCTGACTCAGATTTTTTTCTTGTAGTTCACTGAACCTGGGACGGGACAGTTTCCTGGTGAGTCAATATATCTGGAACGGGACCCTGTTTCGGTTTATCCCTGTTTCTGACTCAGATTTTTTTCTTGTAGTTCACTGAACCTGGGACGGGACAGTTTCCTGGTGAGTCACTATATCTGGACCGGGACCCTGTTTTGGTTCATCCATGTTTCTGACTCAGATATTTTTCTTGTAGATCACTGAATCTGGGATGGGACAGTTTTCGGGTGAGTCACTATATCTGGTCCGGGACCTTGTTTCGGTTCATCCCTGTTTTTGACTAGAATAATTTTCTTCTGTTTCCCTGTTTCTAGGAAGAGACAATTTCCTGGAGAGTCACTGTATCTGGACCAAGACCCTGTTTCGGTTCATCCCTATTTCTAACTCAGATATTTTTCTTGTAGATCACTGTATCTGGGACGGGACAGTTTCCTGGTGAGTCACTATATCTGGTCCGGGACCTTGTTTCGGTTCATCCCTATTTTGGACTCGAATAATTTTCTTGTGTTTCCCTGTTTCTGGGAAGAAATAGTTTCCTGGAGAGTCACTATATCTGGACCGGGACCCTGTTTCGGTTCATCCCTGTTTCTGACTCAGATATTTTTCTTGTAGGTCACTGAATCTGGGACGAGACAGTTTCCTGTATAGTCACTATATCTGTACCAGGACCCTGCTTCGGTTCATCCCTATTTCTGACTCAGATTTTTTTCTTGTAGATTACTGAATCTGGGACGGGACAGTTTCCTGGAGAGTTACTATATCTGGACCGGGACCCTGTTTTGGTTCATCCATGTTTCTGACTTAGATATTTTTCATGTAGATCACTGAATCTGGGACGGGACAGTTTCCTGGAGAGTTACTATATCTGTACCAGGACCATGCTTCGGTTCATCCCTATTTCTAACTCATATATTTTTCTTGTACATCATTGTATCTGGGACGGGATAGTTTCCTGGTGAGTCACTATATCTGGTCCGGGACCTTGTTTCGGTTCATCCCTATTTTGGACTCGAATAATTTTCTTGTGTTTCCCTGTTTCAGGGAAGAGACAATTTCCTGGAGAGTCACTGTATCTGGACCAGGACCCTGTTTCGGTTCATCCCTGTTTCTGACTCAGATATTTTTTTTGTAGATCACTGAATCTGGGACGAGACAGTTTCCTGGAGAGTCACTATATCTGTACCAGGACCCTGCTTCGGTTCATCCCTATTTCTAACTCAGATATTTTTCTTATAGATCATTGTATCTGGGACGGGACAGTTTTGCTTGTGAGTCACTATATCTGGTCCGGGACCTTGTTTCGGTCGATCCCTATTTTGGACTCGAATAATTTTCTTCTGTTTCCCTGTTTCTGGGAAGAAATAGTTTCCTGGAGAGTCACTATATCTGGACCGGGACCCTGTTTTGGTTAATCCATGTTTCTGACTCAGATATTTTTCTTGTAGATCACTGAATATGGGATGGGACAGTTTCCTGGTGAGTGACTATATCTGGTCCGGGACCTAGTTTCGGTTCATCCCTATTTTGGACTCGAATAATTTTCTTGTGTTTCCCTGTTTCTGGAAAGAAATAGTTTCCTGGAGAGTCACTATATCTGGACCGGGACCCTGTTTTTGTTTATCCATGTTTCTGACTCAGATATTTTTCCTGTAGATCACTGAATCTGGGACGAGACAGTTTCCTGGTTAGTCACTATATCTGTACCAGGACCCTGTTTCGGTTCATCCCTATTTCTAACTCAGATTTTTTTCTTGTAGATCACTGAATCTGGGACGGGACAGTTTCTTGGAGAGTCACTATATATGGACCGGGACCCTATTTTTGTTAATCCATGTTTCTGACTCAGATATTTTTCTTGTAGATCAGTGAATCTTGGATGAGATAGTTTCCTGGTGGGTGACTATATCTGGTCCGGGACCTTGTTTCGGTTCATCCCTATTTTGGACTCGAATAATGTTCTTGTGTTTCCCTGTTTCTGGGAAGAAATAGTTTCCTGGAGAGTCACTATATCTGGACCGGGACCCTATTTCGTTTCATCCCTGTTTCTCTCTCAGAGATTTTTTTTGTAGATCACTGAATCTGGGACGAGACAGTTTCCTGGAGAGTCACTATATCTGGTCTGCGACCTTGTTTCATTTCATCCCTATTTTCGACTCAAATATTTTTCTTGTGTTTCCCTACTTCTGGGACGAGACAGTTTCCTGAAGAGTCAATATATCTTGACCAGGACTCTGTTTCGGTTAATCTCTATTTCTGACTAAAATACTTTTCTTTTAAATCACTAAATCAGGGACGGGACAATTTCCTGTTGAGTCACTATCTCTGGAACGGGACCCTGTTTCGGTTTATCCCTGTTTCTGACTCAGATTTTTTTCTTGTAGTTCACTGAACCTGCGACGGGACAGTTTCCTGGAGAGGCACTATATCTGGACCGATACCCTGTTTCGTTTCATCCATGTTTCTGACTCGGATATTTTTCTTGTAGATCACTGAATCTGGTACGGGACAGTTTCCTAGTGAGTCACTATATCTGGTCCGGGACCTTGTTTCGGTTCATCCGTATTTCTGACTCAGATATTTTTCTTGTAGATCACTAAATCTGGGACGGGACAGTTTCCTGGACAGTCACTATATCTGGATCGGGACCCTGTTTCGGTTCATCCATGTTTCTGACTCAGATATTTTTCTTGTAGATCATTGAATCTGGTACGAGACAATTTCCTGTTGAGTCACTATATCTGGTCCGGGACCTTGTTTCGGTTCATCCCTGTTTTTGACTCGAATAATTTTCTTCTGTTTCCCTGTTTCTGGGAAGAGACAATTTCCTGGGGAGTCACTGTATCTGGACCGGGACCTTGTTTCGGTTCATCCCTGTTTCTGACTCAGATATTTTTCTTGTTGATTACTGAATCTGGGACGAGACAGTTTCTTGGAGAGTCACTATATCTGTACCAGGACCCTGCTTCGGTTCATCCCTATTTCTAACTCAGATATTTTTCTCGTAGATCACTGTATCTGGGACGGGACAGTTTCCTGGTGAGTCACTATATCTGTTCCGGGACCCTGTTTCGGTTTATCCCTGTTTCTGACTCAGATTTTTTTCTTGTAGTTCACTAAACCTGGGACGGGACAGTTTCCTGGTGAGTCAATATATCTGGAACAGGACCCTGTTTCGTTTTATCCCTGTTTCTGACTCAGTTTTTTTTCTTGTAGTTCACTGAACCTGGGACGGGACAGTTTCCTTGTGAGTCACTATATCTGGACCGGGACCCTGTTTTGGTTCATCCATGTTTCTGACTCAGATATTTTTCTTGTAGATCACTAAATCTGGGATGGGACAGTTTCCGGGTGAGTCACTATATCTGGTCCGGGACCTTGTTTCGGTTCATCCCTGTTTTTGACTCGAATAATTTTCTTCTGTTTCCCTGTTTCTGGGAAGAGACAATTTCCTGGAGAGTCACTGTATCTGGACCAGGAACCTGTTTCGGTTCATCCCTATTTCTGACTCAGATATTTTTCTTATGGATCACTGAATCTGGGACGAGACAGTTTCCTGGAGAGTCACTATATCTGTACCAGGACCCTGTTTCGGTTCATCCCTATTTCTAACTCAGATATTTTTCTTGTAGATCACTGTATCTGGGACGGGACAGTTTCCTGGTGAGTCACTATATCTGGTCCGGGACCTTGTTTCGGTTCATCCCTATTTTGGACTCGAATAATTTTCTTGTGTTTCCCTGTTTCTGGAAAGAAATAGTTTCCTGGAGAGTCACTATATCTGGACCGGGACCCTGTTTTTGTTTATCCATATTTCTGACTCAGATATTTTTCCTGTAGATCACTGAATCTGGGACGAGACAGTTTTCTGGTTAGTCACTATATCTGTACCAGGACCCTGTTTCGGTTCATCCCTATTTCTAACTCAGATTTTTTTCTTGTAGATCACTGAATCTGGGACGGGACAGTTTCCTGGAGAGTCACTATATCTGGACCGGGACCCTATTTTGGTTAATCCATGTTTCTGACTCAGATATTTTTCTTGTAGATCAGTGAATCTTGGATGAGACAGTTTCCTGGTGGATGACTATATCTGGTCCGGGACCTTGTTTCGGTTCATCCCTGTTTTTGACTCGAATAATTTTCTTCTGTTTCCCTGTTTCTGGGAAGAGACAATTTCCTGGAGAGTCACTGTATCTGGACCGGGACCTTGTTTCGGTTCATCCCTGTTTCTGACTCGAATAATTTTCTTCTGTTTCCCTGTTTCTGGGAAGAGACAATTTCCTGGAGAGTCACTGTATCTGGACCGGGACCCTGTTTCGGTTCATCCCTGTTTCTGACTCAGATATTTTTCTTGTAGATCACTGAATCTGGGACGAGACAGTTTCTTGGAGAGTCACTATATCTGTACCAGGACCCTGCTTCGGTTTATCCCTATTTCTAACTCAGATATTTTTCTCGTAGATCACTGTATCTTTTCTTGTAGATCATTGTATCTGGGACTGGACAGTTTCCTGGTGAGTAACTATATCTATCCGGGACCTTGTTTCGGTTCATCCCTATTTTGGAGTCGAATAATTTTCTTGTGTTTCCCTGTTTCTGGGAAGAAATAGTTTCCTGAAGAGTCACTATATCTTGACCGGAACCTTGTTTCAGTTCATCCCTGTTTTTGACTCGAATAATTTTCTTCTGTTTCCCTGTTTCTGGGAAGAGACAATTTCCTGGAGAGTCACTGTATCTGGACCAGGACCCTGTTTCGGTTCATCTCTATTTCGGACTCAGATATTTTTCTTGTAGATCACTGAATCTGGGACGAGACAGTTTCCTGGAGAGACACTATATCTGTACCAGGACCCTGTTTCGGTTCATCCCTATTTCTAACTCAGATATTTTTCTTGTAGATCACTGTATCTGGGACGGGACAGTTTCCTGGTGAGTTACTATATCTGGTCCGGGACCTTGTTTCGGTTCATCCCTATTTTGGACTCGAATAATTTTCTAGTGTTTCCCTGTTTCTGGGAAGAAATAGTTTCCTGGAGAGTCACTATATCTGGACCGGGACCCTGTTTCGGTTCATCCCTGTTTCTGACTCAGATATTTTTTTTGTAGATCACTGAATCTGGGACGAGACAGTTTCCTGGAGAGTCACTATATCTGTACAAGGACCCTGCTTCGGTTCATCCCTATTTCTAACTCAGATATTTTTCTTGTAGATCATTGTATCTGGGACTGGACAGTTTCCTGGTGAGTCACTATATCTGTCCGGGACCTTGTTTCGGTTCATCCCTATTTTGGACTCGAATAATTTTCTTGTGTTTCCCTGTTTCTTGGAAGAAATAGTTTCCTGGAGAGTCACTATATCTTGACCGGGACCTTGTTTCGGTTCATCCCTGTTTTTGACTCTAATAATTTTCTTCTGTTTCCCTGTTTCTGGGAAGAGACAATTTCCTGGAGAGTCACTGTATCTGGACCAAGCCCTGTTTCGGTTCATCCCTGTTTCTGACTCATATATTTTTCTTGTAGATCACTGTATCTGGGATGGGACAGTTTCCTGGTGAGTCACTATATCTGGTCTGGGACCTTGTTTCGGTTCATCCCTATTTTGGACTCGAATAATTTTCTTGTATTTCCCTATTTCTGGGAAGAAATAGTTTCCTGGAGAGTCACTATATCTAGACCGGGACCCTGTTTCGGTTCATCTATGTTTCTGACTCAGATATTTTTTTTGTAGATCACTGAATCTGGGACGAGACAGTTTCCTGGAGAGTCACTATATCTGGTCTGGGACCTTGTTTCAGTTCATCCCTATTTTCGACACAAATATTTTTCTTGTGTTTCCCTATTTCTGGGACGAGACAGTTTCCTAGAGAGTCACTATATTTGGACCAGGACCCTGTTTCGCTTAATCCCTATTTCTGACTCAAATATTTTTCTTGTAAATCACTAAATCAGGGACGGGACAGTTTCCTGGTGAGTCACTATATCTGGAACGGGACCCTGTTTCAGTTTATCCCTGTTTCTGATTTAGATTTTTTTCTTGTAGTTCACTGAACCTGGGACGGGACAGTTTCCTGGTGAGTCAATATATCTAGTCCGGGACCTTGTTTCGGTTCTTCCCTGTTTTTGACTCGAATAATTTTCTTCTGTTTCCCTGTTTCGGGGAAGAGACAATTTCCTGGAGAGTCACTGTATCTGGACCAAGACCCTGTTTCGGTTCATCCCTGTTTCTGACTCAGATATTTTTCTTGTAGATCACTATATCTGGGACGGGACAGTTTCCTGGTGAGTCACTATATCTGGTCCGGGACCTTGTTTCGGTTCATCCCTATTTTGGAACCGAATAATTTTCTTGTGTTTCCCTGTTTCTGGGAAGAAATAGTTTCCTGGAGAGTCACTATATCTGGTCCGGAACCATGTTCCGGTTCATCCCTGTTTCTGACTCAGATATTTTTTTGTGTTTCCCTGTTTCTGGGAAGAAATAGTTTCCTGGAGAGTCACCATATCTGGACCGGGACCATGTTCCGGTTCATCCCTGTTTCTGACTCAGATATTTTTTTGTAGATCACTGAATCTGGGACGAGACAGTTTCCTGGAGAGTCACTATATCTGGTCTGGGACCTTGTTTCAGTTCATCCCTATTTTCGACTCAAATATTTTTCTTGTGTTTCCCTATTTCTGGGACGAGACAGTTTCCTAGAGAGTCACTATATCTGGACCAGGACCCTGTTGCGGTTAATCCCTATTTCTGACTCAAATATTTTTCTTGTAAATCACTTGTTTCGGTTAATCCCTATTTCTGACTCAAATATTTTTCTTTTAAATGACTAAATCAGGGACGAGACAGTTTCCTGGTGAGTCACTATATCTGGAACGGGACCCTGTTTCGGTTTATCCCTGTTTCTGACTCAGATTTTTTTCTTGTAGTTCACTGAACCTGGGACGAGACAGTTTCCTGGAGAGTCACTATATCTGGAACGGGACCCTGTTTCGGTTCATCCCTGTTTCTGACTCTGATATTTTTCTTGTAGATCACTGAATCTGGTACGGGACAGTTTCCTGGTAAGTCACTTTATCTAGACCGGGACCTTGTTTCGGTTTATCCCTATTTCGGACTCAGATATTTTTCTTGTACATCACTGAATCTGGGACGAGACAGTTTCCTGGAGAGTCACTATATCTGTACCAGGACCCTGTTTCTGACTCATATTTTTTTTCTTGTAGATCACTGAATCTGGGACGGGACAGTTTCCTGGTGAGTCACTATATGTGGTTCGGGGCCTTGTTTCGGTTCATCCCTTTTTTTGACTCGGATATTTTTCTTGTGTTTCCCTGTTTCTGGGAAGAGACAGTTTCCTGGGGAGTCACTATATCTGGATCGGGACGCTGTTTCGGTTCATACCTATTTCTAACTCAGATATTTTTCTTGACGATCACTGAATCTGGGACGAGACTGTTTCCTGGTGAGTCACTATATCTGGATCGGGACCCTGTTTCGGGTCATCGCTTTTTCTGACTCAGATTATTTTCTTATGTTTCCCTATGTCTGGGACGAGCCAGTTTCCTTCAGAGTCAATATATCTGGACCGAGACCCTGTTTCGGTTCATTCCTGTTTCTGACTCGGATATTTTTTTTGTAGATCACTGAATCTGGGACGGTTAGTTTCCTGGTGAGTCACTGTATTGGGTCCGTGACCCTGTGCTAGTTCATCCCTGTTTCTGACTCAGATATTTTTCTTGTAGATCAATGAATCTGGGACGAGACAGTTTCCTCGAGAGTCACTATATCTGTACCAGGACCCTGTTTCTGACTCAGATTTTTTTCTTGTAGATCACTGAATCTGGGACGGGACAGTTTCCTGGTGAGTCACTATATCTGGTCCGGGGCCTTGTTTCGGTTCATCCCTGTTTTTGACTCGGATATTTTTCTTGAGTTTCCCTGTTTCTGGGAAGAGACAGTTTCCTGGAGAGTCACTATATCTGGACCAGGACGCTGTTTCGGTTCATCCCTATTTCTAACTTAGATATTTTTCTTGACCATCACTGAATCTGGGACGAGACTGTTTCCTGGAGAATCACTATATCTGGATCGGGACCCTCTTTCGGGTCATCGCTTTTTCTGACTCAGATTTTTTTCTTATGTTTCCCTATGTCTTGGACGAGCCAGTTTCCTTCAGAGTCAAGATATCTGGACCGGGACCCTGTTTCGGTTAATCCCTATTTCTGACTCAGATATTTTTCTTGTAAATCACTAAATCAGGGACGGGACAGTTTCCCACTGAGTCACTATATCTGGAACGGGACCCTGTTTCAGTTCATCCCTGTTTCTGAATCAGATTTTTTTCTTGTAGATCACAGAATCTGGGACGAGACAGTTTCCTAGAGAGTCACTATATCTGGACCGGGACCCTGTTTCGGTTCATCCCGGTTTCTGACTCGGATATTTTTCTTGTTTTTCCTTTTATCTGGGACGGGGCAGTTTTCTGGTAAGTCACTATATGTGGTCCGGGACCCTGTTTCGTTTCATTCTTGTTTCTGACTCGGATATTTTTCTTGTAGATCACTGAATCTGGGACGGGATCATTTCCTGATGAGTCACTATATCTGGTCCGTGACCCTGTTCCGGTTCATCCCTGTTTCTGACTCAAATATTTTTCTTGTAGAACACTGAATCTGGGACGGAACAGTTTCCTGCAGAGTCATAATATCTAGACCGGGACCCTGTTTCAGTTCATCCCTGTTACTGACTCGGATATTTATCTTGTGTTTCCTTTTATCTGGGACCGAGCAGTTTTCTGGCAAGTCACTATATGTGGTCCGGGACCCTGTTTCGGTTCATTCCTGTTTCTGACTCGTATATTTTTTTTGTAGATCACTGAATCTGGGACGGGATAGTTTCCTGGTGGGTCACTATATTTGGTCCGTGACCCTGTGCTAGTTCATCCCTGTTTCTGACTCAGATATTTTTCTTGTAGATCAATGAATCTGGGACGAGACAGTCTCCTCGAGAGTCACTATATCTGGACCGGGACCCTGTTTCGGTTCATCCCGGTTTCTGACTCGGATATTTTTCTTGTTTTTCCTTTTATCTGGGACGGGGCAGTTTTCTGGTAAGTCACTATATGTGGTCCGGGACCCTGTTTCGGTCCATTCCTTTTTCTGACTCAGATATTTTTCTTGTAGATCACTGAATCTGGGACGGGATAGTTTCCTGGTGAGTCACTATATCTGGTCCGTGACGCTGTTCCGGTTCATCCCTCTTTCTGACTCAGATATTTTTCTTGTAGATCATTGAATCTGGGATGGAACAGTTTCCTGGAGAGTGACTATATCTAGACCGGGACCCTGTTTCGGTTCATCCCTGTTTCTAACTCGGATATTTTTCTTGTGTTTCCTTTTATCTGGGACCGGGCAGTTTTCTGGTAAGTCACTATATGTGGTCCGGGACCCTGTTTCGTTTCATTCTTGTTTCTGACTCGGATATTTTTCTTGTAGATCACTGAATCTGGGACGGGATAGTTTCCTGATGAGTCACTATATCTGGTCCGTGACCCTGTTCCGGTTCATCCCTGTTTCTGACTCAAATATTTTTCTTGTAGAACACTGAATCTGGGACGGAACAGTTTCCTGCAGAGTCATAATATCTAGACCGGGACCCTGTTTCAGTTCATCCCTGTTACTGACTCGGATATTTATCTTGTGTTTCCTTTTATCTGGGACCGAGCAGTTTTCTGGCAAGTCACTATATGTGGTCCGGGACCCTGTTTCGGTTCATTCCTGTTTCTGACTCGTATATTTTTTTTGTAGATCACTGAATCTGGGACGGCATAGTTTCCTGGTGGGTCACTATATTTGGTCCGTGACCCTGTGCTAGTTCATCCCTGTTTCTGACTCAGATATTTTTCTTGTAGATCATTGAATCTGGGACGGAACAGTTTCCTGGAGAGTGACTATATCTAGACCGGGACCCTGTTTCGGTTCATCCCTGTTTCTAACTCGGATATTTTTCTTGTGTTTCCTTTTATCTGGGACCGGGCAGTTTTCTGGTAAGTCACTATATGTGGTCCGGGACCCTGTTTCGTTTCATTCTTGTTTCTGACTCGGATATTTTTCTTGTAGATCACTGAATCTGGGACGGGATCATTTCCTGATGAGTCACTATATCTGGTCCGTGACCCTGTTCCGGTTCATCCCTGTTTCTGACTCAAATATTTTTCTTGTAGAACACTGAATCTGGGACGGAACAGTTTCCTGCAGAGTCATAATATCTAGACCGGGACCCTGTTTCAGTTCATCCCTGTTTCTGAATCAGATTTTTTTCTTGTAGATCACAGAATCTGGGACGAGACAGTTTCCTAGAGAGTCACTATATCTGGACCGGGACCCTGTTTCGGTTCATCCCGGTTTCTGACTCGGATATTTTTCTTGTTTTTCCTTTTATCTGGGACGGGGCAGTTTTCTGGTAAGTCACTATATGTGGTCCGGGACCCTGTTTCGGTTCATTCCTGTTTCTGACTCGGATATTTTTCTTGTAGATAATTGAATCTGGGACGGGATAGTTTCCTGGTGAGTCACTATATCTGGTGATCACTGAATCTGGGACGGTTAGTTTCCTGGTGAGTCACTGTATTTGGTCCGTGACCCTGTGCTAGTTCATCCCTGTTTCTGACTCAGATATTTTTCTTGTAGATCAATGAATCTGGGACGAGACAGTTTCCTCGAGAGTCACTATATCTGTACCAGGACCCTGTTTCTGACTCAGATTTTTTTCTTGTAGATCACTGAATCTGGGACGGGACAGTTTCCTGGTGAGTCACTATATCTGGTCCGGGGCCTTGTTTCGGTTCATCCCTGTTTTTGA
This sequence comes from Cercis canadensis, assembly GCA_003255065.1. Classification (NCBI taxonomy): domain Eukaryota; kingdom Viridiplantae; phylum Streptophyta; class Magnoliopsida; order Fabales; family Fabaceae; genus Cercis; species Cercis canadensis. The sequence continues at coordinate 257,679 of QAOA01000573.1, read as the reverse complement.
CTCGGATATTTTTCTTGAGTTTCCCTGTTTCTGGGAAGAGACAGTTTCCTGGAGAGTCACTATATCTGGACCAGGACGCTGTTTCGGTTCATCCCTATTTCTAACTTAGATATTTTTCTTGACCATCACTGAATCTGGGACGAGACTGTTTCCTGGAGAATCACTATATCTGGATCGGGACCCTCTTTCGGGTCATCGCTTTTTCTGACTCAGATTTTTTTCTTATGTTTCCCTATGTCTTGGACGAGCCAGTTTCCTTCAGAGTCAAGATATCTGGACCGGGACCCTGTTTCGGTTAATCCCTATTTCTGACTCAGATATTTTTCTTGTAAATCACTAAATCAGGGACGGGACAGTTTCCCACTGAGTCACTATATCTGGAACGGGACCCTGTTTCAGTTCATCCCTGTTTCTGAATCAGATTTTTTTCTTGTAGATCACAGAATCTGGGACGAGACAGTTTCCTAGAGAGTCACTATATCTGGACCGGGACCCTGTTTCGGTTCATCCCGGTTTCTGACTCGGATATTTTTCTTGTTTTTCCTTTTATCTGGGACGGGGCAGTTTTCTGGTAAGTCACTATATGTGGTCCGGGACCCTGTTTCGGTTCATTCCTGTTTCTGACTCGGATATTTTTCTTGTAGATCACTGAATCTGGGACGGGATAGTTTCCTGGTGAGTCACTATATCTGGTCCGTGACCCTGTTCCGGTTCATCCCTATTTCTGACTCAGATATTTTTCTTGTAGATCATTGAATCTGGGACGGAACAGTTTCCTGGAGAGTGACTATATCTAGACCGGGACCCTGTTTCGGTTCATCCCTGTTTCTAACTCGGATATTTTTCTTGTGTTTCCTTTTATCTGGGACCAGGCAGTTTTCTGGTAAGTCACTATATGTGGTCCGGGACCCTGTTTCGTTTCATTCTTGTTTCTGACTCGGATATTTTTCTTGTAGATCACTGAATCTGGGACGGGATAATTTCCTGATGAGTCACTATATCTGGTCCGTGACCCTGTTCCGGTTCATCCCTATTTCTGACTCAGATATTTTTCTTGTAGATCATTGAATCTGGGACGGAACAGTTTCCTGGAGAGTGACTATATCTAGACCGGGACCCTGTTTCGGTTCATCCCTGTTTCTAACTCGGATATTTTTCTTGTGTTTCCTTTTATCTGGGATCGGGCAGTTTTCTGGTAAGTCATTATATGTGGTCCGGGACCCTGTTTCGGTTCATTCCTGTTTCTGACTCGGATATTTTTCTTATAGATCACTGAATCTGGGACGGAATAGTTTCCTGGTGAGTCACTATATTTGGTCCGTGACCCTGTGCTAGTTCATCCCTGTTTCTGACTCAGATATTTTTCTTGACGATCACTGAATCTGGGACGAGACTGTTTCCTAAAGAGTCATTATATCTGGATCGGGACCCTGTTTCGGGTCATCGCTTTTTCTGACTCAGATTTTTTTCTTATGTTTCCCTATGTCTGGGACGAGCCAGTTTCCTTCAGAGTCAATATATCTGGACCGAGACCCTGTTTCGGTTCATTCCTGTTTCTGACTCGGATATTTTTTTTGTAGATCACTGAATCTGGGACGGTTAGTTTCCTGGTGAGTCACTGTATTTGGTCCGTGACCCTGTGCTAGTTCATCCCTGTTTCTGACTCAGATATTTTTCTTGTAGATCAATGAATCTGGGACGAGACAGTTTCTTCGAGAGTCACTATATCTGTACCAGGACCCTGTTTCTGACTCAGATTTTTTTCTTGTAGATCACTGAATCTGGGACGGGACAGTTTCCTGGTGAGTCACTATATCTGGTCCGGGGCCTTGTTTCGGTTCATCCCTGTTTTTGACTCGGATATTTTTCTTGTGTTTCCCTGTTTCTGGGAAGAGACAGTTTCCTGGAGAGTCACTATATCTGGACCGGGACGCTGTTTCGGTCATCCCTATTTCTAACTCAGATATTTTTGTTGACGATCACTCAATCTAGAACGAGACTGTTTCCTGGAGAGACACTATATCTGGATCGGGACCCTGTTTCGGGTCATCACTTTTTCTGACTCAGATTTTTTTTCTTATGTTTCCCTATGTCTGGGACGAGCCAGTTTCCTTCAGAGTCAATATATCTGGACCGGGACCCTGTTTCGGTTAATCCCTATTTCAGACTCAGATATTTTTCTTGTAAATCACTAAATCAGGGACGGGACAGTTTCCCATTGAGTCACTATATCTGGAACGGGACCCTGTTTCGGTTCATCCCTATTTCTGAATCAGATTTTTTTCTTGTAGATCACAGAATCTGGGACGAGACAGTTTCCTAGAGAGTCACTATATCTGGACCGGGACCCTGTTTCGGTTCATCCCGGTTTCTGACTCGGATATTTTTCTTGTTTTTCCTTTTATCTGGGACGGGGCAGTTTTCTGGTAAGTCACTATATGTGGTCCGGGACCCTGTTTCGGTTCATTCCTGTTTCTGACTCGTATATTTTTTTTGTAGATCACTGAATCTGGGACGGGATAGTTTCCTGGTGGGTCACTATATTTGGTCCGTGACCCTGTGCTAGTTCATCCCTGTTTCTGACTCAGATATTTTTCTTGTAGATCAATGAATTTGGGACGAGACAGTCTCCTCGAGAGTCACTATATCTGGACCGGGACCCTGTTTCGGTTCATCCCGGTTTCTGACTCGGATATTTTTCTTGTTTTTCCTTTTATCTGGGACGGGGCAGTTTTCTGGTAAGTCACTATATGTGGTCCGGGACCCTGTTTCGGTTCATTCCTGTTTCTGACTCGGATATTTTTCTTGTAGATCACTGAATCTGGGACGGGATAGTTTCCTGGTGAGTCCCTATATCTGGTTCGTGACCCTGTTCCGGTTCATCCCTATTTCTGACTCAGATATTTTTCTTGTAGATCATTGAATCTGGGACGGAACAGTTTCCTGGAGAGTGACTATATCTAGACCGGGACCCTGTTTCGGTTCATCCCTGTTTCTAACTCGGATATTTTTCTTGTGTTTCCTTTTATCTGGGACCGGACAGTTTTCTGGTAAGTCACTATATGTGGTCCGGGACCCTGTTTCGGTTCATTCCTGTTTCTGACTCGGATATTTTTCTTATAGATCACTGATTCTGGGACGGGATAGTTTCCTGGTGAGTCACTATATTTGGTCCGTGACCCTGTGCTAGTTCATCCCTATTTCTGACTCAGATATTTTTCTTGTAAATCAATGAATCTGGGACGAGACATTTTCCTGGAGAGTCACTATATCTGTACCTGGACCCTGTTTCTGACTCAGATTTTTTTTCTTGTAGATCACTGAATCTGGGACGGGACAGTTTCCTGGTGAGTCACTATATCTGGTTCGGGGCCTTGTTTCGGTTCATCCCTATTTTTGACTCGAATATTTTTCTTTTGTTTCCCTGTTTCTGGGAAGAGACAGTTTCCTGGAGAGTCACTATATCTGGACCGGGATGCTGTTTCGTTTCATCCCTATTTCTAACTCAGATATTTCTCTTGACAATCACTGAATCAGGGACGAGACTGGTTCCTGGAGAGTCACTATATCTGGATCGGAAACTTGTTTCGGGTCATCGCTTTTTCTGACTCAGATTTTTTTTTATGTTTCCCTATGTCTGGGACGAGCCAGTTTCCTTCAGAGTCAATATATCTGGACCGGGACCCTGTTTCGGTTAATCCCTTTTTCTGACTCAGATATTTTTCTTGTAAATCACTAAGTCAAGGACGGGACAGTTTCCTTGTGAGTCACTATATCTAGTCCGTGACCCTGTTCCGGTTCATCCTTATTTCTGACTCTGATATTTTTCTTGTAGATCTTGGAATCTGGGACGGAACAGTTTCCTGGAGAGTGACTATATCTAGACCGGGACCCTGTTTCGGTTCATCCCTGTTTCTGACTCATATTTTTTTTCTAGTAGATCACTAAATCTATGACGGGATAGTTTCCTTGAGAGTCAGTGTATCTGGATCGGGACCCTGTTTCGGTTCATCCCTGTTTCTGACTCGGATATTTTTCTTGTGTTTCCTTTTATCTAGGACGGGTTAGTTTTCTGGTAAGTCACTGTATGTGGTCCGGGACCCTGTTTCGGTTCATTCCTGTTTCTTACTCGAATATTTTTCTTGTAGATCACTGAATCTGGGACGGGATAGTTTCCTGGTGAGTCACTATATCTGGTCCGTGACCCTGTTCCGGTTCATCCCTGTTTCTGACTCAAATATTTTTCTTGTAGAACACTGAATCTGGGACGGAACAGTTTCCTTGAGAGTCACAATATCTAGACCGGGACCCTGTTTCGGTTCATCCCTGTTTCTGACTCGGATATTTATCTTGTGCTTCCTTTTTTCTGGGAACGGGCAGTTTTCCGGCAAGTCACAATATGTGGTCCGGGACCCTGTTTCGGTTCATTCCTGTTTCTGAATCGGATATTTTTTTTGTAGATCACTGAATCTGGGACGGGATAGTTTCCTGGTAAGTCACTATATTTGGTCCGTGACCCTGTTCTAGTTAATCCCTGTTTCTGACTCAGATATTTTTCTTGTAGATCAATGAATCTGGGACGAGACAGTTTCCTCGAGAGTCATTATATCTGTACCAGGACTCTATTTCGGTTCATCTCTGTTTCTGACTAAGATTTATTTCCTGTAGATCACTGAATCTAGGACGGGACAATTTCCTGGTGAGTCACTATATCTGGTCTGGGGCCTTGTTTCGGTTCATCCCTGTTTTTGACTCGGATATTTTTCTTTTGTTTCCCTGTTTCTGGGAAGTTACAGTTTCCTGGAGAGTCACTATATCTGGACCGGGACGCTGTTTCATTTCATCCCTATTTCTAACTCAGATATTTTTCTTGACGATCACTGAATCTGGGACGAGACTGTTTCCTGGAGAGTCACTATATCTGGATCGGAACCTTGTTTCGGGTCATCGCTTTTTCTGACTCAGATTTTTGTTTTATGTTTCCCTATGTCTGGGACGAGCCAGTTTCCTTCAGAGTCAATATATCTGGACCGGGACCCTGTTTCGGTTATTCCCTATTTCTGACTCAGATATTTTTCTTGTAAATCACTAAATCAAGGACGGGACAGTTTCCTTGTGAGTCACTATATCTGGAACGGGACCCTGTTTCGGTTTATCCCTGTTTCTGACTCAGATTTTTTTCTTGTAGATCACAGAATCTGGCACGAGACAGTTTCTTGGAGAGTCACTATATCTGGACCAGGACCCTGTTTCGGTTCATCCCTATTTCTGACTCAGATATTTTTCTTGTAGATCACTGAATCTGGGACGAGACAGTTTCTTGGAAAGTCACTATATCTGGTCTGGGACCTTGTTTCGGTTCGTCCCTGTTTTTGACTCGAATATTTTTCTTGAGTTTCCCTATTTCTGGGAAGAGACAGTTTCCTGGAGAGTCACTATATCTGGACCGGGACCCTGTTTCGGTTCATCCCTAACGCTGACTCAGATATTTTTCTTGTCGATCACTGAATCTGGGACGAGACTGTTTCCTGGATAGTCAATGTATCTGGATCGGGACCCTGTTTCGGGTCATCGCTTTTTCTGACTCAGATTTTTTTCTTATGTTTCCCAATGTCTGGGACGAGCAAGTTTCCTTCAAAGTCAATATATCTGGACCGGGACCCTGTTTCGGTTTATCCCTATTTCTGACTCAAATATTTTTCTATAAATCACTAAATCAGGGACGGGACAGTTTCCTGGTGAGTCACTATATCTTGAACGGGACCCTGTTTTGGTTCATACCTGTTTCTGACTCAGATTTTTTTCTTGTAGATCACTGAATTTGGGACAGAACAATTTCCGTGAGAGTCACTATATCTGGACCTAGATCCTGTTTTGGTTCATCCCTGTTTCTGACTCGGATATTTTCCTTGTGTTTACTTTTATCTAGGACCGGGCGGTTTTCTGGCAAGTCACTATATGTGGTCCGGGACCCTGTTTCGGTTCATTCCTGTTTCTGACTCGGATATTTTTCTTGTAGATCACTGAATCTGGGACGGGACAGTTTCCTGGTGAGTCATTGTATCTGGACCGGGACCCTATTTCGGTTAATCCTTGTTTCTGACTCGGATATTTTTCTTGTGTTTCCTTTTATCTGGGACGGGGTAGTTTTCTGGTAAGTCACTGTATGTGGTCCGGGACCCTGTTTTGGTTCATTCCTGTTTCTGACTCGGATATTTTTCTTGTAGATCACTAAATCTGGGACGGGATAGTTTCCTGGTGAGTCACTATATCTGGTCCGTGACCCTGTTCCGGTTCATCCCTGTTTCTGAGTCAAATATTTTTCTTGTAGAACACTGAATCTGGGACGGAACAGTTTCCTGGAGAGTCACAATATCTAGATCGGGACCCTGTTTCGGTTCATCCCTGTTTCTGACTCGGATATTTATCTTATGTTTCCTTTTATCTGGGACCGGGCAGTTTTCTGGCACGTCACTATATGTGGTCCGGGACCCTGTTTCGGTTCATTCCTGTTTCTGACTCGGATATTTTTCTTGTAGATCACTGAATCTGGGACGGGATAGTTCCCTGCTGAGTAACTATATCTGGTCCGTGACCCTGTTTCGGTTCATCCCTGTTTCTCACTCAGATATTTTTCTTGTAGATCAATGAATCTGGGACGAAACAGTTTCTTTGAGAGTCACTATATCTGGACCAGGACCCTGCTTCGGTTCATCCCTATTTCTGACTCAGATATTTTTCTTGTAGATCACTGAATCTGGGACGAGACAGTTTCCTTGAGAGTCACTGTATCTGGTCCGGGACCTTGTTTCGGTTCATTCCTGTTTTTGACTCGAATATTTTTCTTGAGTTTCCCTGTTTCTGGGAAGAGACAGTTTCCTGGAGAGTCACTATATCTGGACCAGGACCCTGTTTCGGTTCATCCCTATTTCTGACTCAGATATTTTTCTTGTAGATCACTGAATCCGGGACGGGATAGTTTCCTGGTGAGTCACTATATCTTGTCCGTGACCCTGTTTCGGTTCATCCCTGTTTCTGACTCAGATATTTGTCTTGTAGATCACTAAATCAGGGACGGAACAGTTTCCTGGTGAGTCACTATATCTGGAACGGGACCCTGTTTCGGTTCAACCCTGTTTCTGACTCGGGTATTTTTCTTGTGTTTCCCTGTTTCTGGGATGAGCCAGTTTCCTTCAGAGTCATTGAATCTGGACCGGGACCCTGTTTTGATTCATCCCTGTTTCTGACTCAGATTTTTTTCTAGTAGATCACTAAATCTGGGACGGGACAGTTTCCTTGAGAGTCACTATATCTGGACCGGGACCCTGTTTCGGTTCATCCCTGTTTCTGACTCGGATATTTTTCTTGTGTTTCCTTTTATTTGGGACGGGGCAGTTTTCTGGTAAGTCACTGTATGTGGTCCGGGACCCTGTTTCGGTTCATTCCTCTTTCTGACTCGGATATTTTTCTTGTAGATCTCTGAATCTGGGACGGGATAGTTTCCTGGTGAGTCACTATATTTGGTCCGTGACCCTGTTCGGGTTCATCCCTGTTTCTGACTCAGATATTTTTCTTGTAGAACACTGAATCTGGGACGGAACAGTTTCCTGGAGAGTCACTATATCTAGACCGGGACCTCGTTTCGGTTTATCCTTGTTTCTGACTCGGTTATTTATCTTGTGTTTCCTTTTATCTGGGACCGGGCAGTTTTCTGGCAAGTCACTATATGTGGTCCGGGACCCTGTTTCGGTTCATTCCTGTTTTTGACTCGGATATTTTTCTTGTAGATCACTGAATCTGGGGCGGGATAGTTCCCTGCTGAGTAACTATATCTGGTCCGTGACCCTGTTTCGGTTCATCCCTGTTTGTCACTCAGATATTTTTCTTGTAGATTAATGAATCTGGGACGAGACAGTTTCCTGGAGAGTCACTATATCTGGACCAGGACCCTGTTTCGGTTCATCCCTGTTTCTAACTCAGATATTTTTCTTGTAGATCACTGAATCTGGGACGAGACAGTTTCCTGAAGAGTCACTATATCTGGACCAGGACCCTGTTTCGGTTCATCCCTATTTCTGACTCAGATATTTTTCTTGTAGATCACTGAATCCGGGACGGGATAGTTTCCTGGTGAGTACTATATCTGGTCCGTGACCCTGTTTCAGTTCATCCCTGTTTCTGACTCAGATATTTTTCTTTGAATATAGTTGATGTTATCTCAATGAATTAGAGCAAATTACCTGACAATATTTCCAGAGATACGAAGAGTTGATAGTGGCAGCAACAATTTCTTGCCTTGTTCCTTTTTGTACTACCGGTAGTATTTGCCTAAAGTCTCCACCAAGCACCATGACTTTCCCTGCAAATGGCATATCTTGTTTGGTTAAGCTAGATGACTTGAGAATATCCTTAAGAGTTCTATCCAGTGCTTCAAAACAATACTTATGCATCATGGGTGCCTCATCCCATATAATTAATTTCGTAGCATCCAAAAGTTCTGCCAAATCACTTCCTGGTTTGATGTTGCAAATAGTGTCTTCATTAACATTTAGTGGAATGCGGAATCTAGAATGTGTTGTTCTGCCGCCTGGAAGGAGAAGAGAAGCAATACCACTCGACGGCACAGTAAGTACTATATCTCCCTTAGAACGCAATGCAACAACTATTGTCTTGTATAGAAAAGTTTTCCCAGTTCCTCCATAACCATAAACGAAGAAGAAGCCACCATTCTCATTTGAAACAGCTGTCATGATCCTTTAGTACACTCCCTTCTGCTCCTCAGTAAGACTTGGAAATAGGTGTGTATGTTCTTGTGCTAATTTTTCTCTATCATAATCTAGCTCATCGTGAAGGAGCTTGTTCTGTCCTATTTGAGTATTCAAACTTGTTGCCAATGGCATGTTTGGGAAGTCACTGAGGCTCTTGCTATAATTCTGTAGCAGCTTCTCAATCTCGTCTAACGTATGATCTCTAAGATCATCGTCACTCATCCTTAGACCTGAAAAATATAAGAAAAATTAGAATGCATCAACATAAATATTACAACATATTTCGGTTATTGTGCTATTTTGTACATAGATTATTAAACAACCTCTGTTGTTTGTGAAGGATATCATCAGCCATCATCTCCCATGTACTTTCCCATACTACCTCTGGACTTGATATACTATTTGATAGCAATAATGTAACAAACAGGTTTCTCAGGTACTTACCAGATCCCCATGCACTTGCTTCTCTTATATCTTCAATAAATTCTCTATCATTGTCTAATAGACCAAGTGCATAACATGCTGATTGGAATGTATTATACAAAACACCATTTACCGTCCTTATATCTTCATAACATGTACAACCTCTCTGAAAGTTTAATAGAAGTCTCATGTAATACAACTCACCACATCCAGGGGGAACATAAAAAAGCCTCCTAATGGTAAATCCTTTTTGCCTCGGGACCCACTCCTTGTCTACCTGCTTCCATACGAAATAATTGGGGAAATCTGCATAAGCTAATCGCCTCGCATGTGGGTATTTCTTATTCGCCTCAAACCATGCCACGAATTTAGTCATCTTGACACCACATCTATTCAAGACATCATTCAAGTTATCATTGTCTCTGAAAACCACTATCTGTTCATCCTGAAGATGAATGGACAATCTCTCTACAGGTGGGTCCTTGTGTTGCATATCAAATGCAAGTATTCTCCATGCTGCCTCGCAAGCAGAAATAAACCTGCAATCATAGTACATCTTAATTTCATCCACTTTTTTCGCTTTTTGATTTTCATCAGGTGATTGATAGAAAGCTGATGTAATGTGATCATATCCCTTGTTTATGTACTTGAATAGATATTTGATGGCTCTTGATTGATTACACCACTCGACATTGATGTGTGCGTTGTACTTCAATAGGAGAGATGGGTTATACGGAACAACGTACCTAATAATTATGAGTATGAATAGTTTATATGTACATATACTTAATATAAAAATAATTAAGCTATAATAGAAGCGAGGAAGACGACCAATAAAATTATTCCTACCTATTATCAAGAAGCACATCTTTCTTATCGATGGTCCTACCATCATCTCTTCTTCTATAGCAAGGGTATCTGTCATCTTCGATTGTTGTCCTATTTACATACCTCTTAGGAAAATGTCTAGTGCATACATTATTCTGCATACACGGTGAATTTTTTTTCGACACACCACATGGGCCATGAATCATGCAATCGCCAACAATCTTATATAAGACGGGGTGCAACTCCTTGTCAGGAATTTCAGCAGATATTATTTTATCGATGTCATCTGGAGTAGGATGTTTATGGCTAGGATGTAGAAATAACAATATGTGAGCATGAGGTAATCCAAGTTTTTGAAACTCAATTGTGTATACCACTGCACAAAACAACATATTGTCATAATGATACATATCTAGACCAATTATATAAATAATAATTAGTAAGTGTACACAAATTATTATCGAGTTTCATACTGCCTTCACCTGGCCAAATAATTGTCGATTTTTTAAGTCTTTGATGAGTTCATCTAACTTCATCTTGAAAACTCTGGATAAAATGTCTGGTCTGTCCTCTGTACTTAATTGTTTATTATGAACATACCTTCGTATTTTCGGCCAACCGGGATTGCATGTAAAAGAGATAAATAAGTCTGGATACCCAGCCCATAAGCATATTGATAACACATTATTTTATACTATTTGTTTCCCTTATACTTAGTCTTTTAGTGTGTGTTTCTAGTGATTTTTATGGCTTTTAGACATGTTTTGTAGATTTGGACTTGTTGGTGCTTGTAGATTTTAATTGCTTAACTGTTAAATTCTGGCACTGCTTACATTTTTTACCATATCATTTGCTACTGATGTCTGATTGATGTGATTTTAGTTTCGTTGGAAAGCTAACAGAAAATTCCAAATTTCATATGAAGATCCCAGAAGCTGATTCTCACGTCTGGATAACTAAAATTCGCGTGCAAGCAGTCCAGATTTTCTACTCCGCCCAGCACTCCGCCCAACATTGACTGATTCCTTTCCTTAGGGCTGCCTATTGGACCAGAGCATGTTTATTTGGGCCAACATCTGCTTTTTGGGCCAGCACACATGACACTAGGGCTTGATCGTGTTTTTACCATTAATAATTTAGGAAACTAGGTTTATTTTGTAATTAGGAAACCTAGAGGAGGCAGCCAGCTAGTATATATTCTCAAGTTGTTGAGGCAAATATACACAATCAGAAGAGATACGAAATTCCTTGAGCTGCTGCTGCCTCCTTTGCTTAGTTCGTTTTTCCCCTTTGCTTTGTGTTCAAGTCTTCCATGGAAGGCTAAGTTCGTTTGTAATCAATTCAAGAGGAGCCAAACTTGACAATCCAGAGTTCCTGTGCTTCAACCGGGTTTGATTTAATTTAATTTGAATTACTGCTTCTCCCCTTCTTCATGTGATTGAATGGTACTTTGATTCCATGAGTTGTATGAATTTAAATCGGTTGATTAGATTCATAACAGTAATCAGATTGATAATCATACTTTAAAGGTCTTTAATATATGGTTAACTTGGATAATTCGGTTATTAAATTAATCTGGATTTAGTGATATAGAGCGGTTGCCTAGAGTCTTAATTCCATGATTAATTGAATCCTGATTGGTAAATTAGTAGGAATTCTAAGTGTTATTGTTAGGGGTTCCAGGTAACACTTAACCAAGAATTAAATCAGATCTAGGTTATCTTTAGGGAACAAGGATGGATTAGAGTTTGGTTGCCTACTTGAGTTGATTGCGTTTTCTCTTATTTGGTAAATTCAGTTTACTGCTTTCTAAATTCTTAGTATATTGCATTCAACACAAACCCCCCCTTATTCTGTTCTTGTTTAAGTTCTTAAAAGATTAGTTGTTCTGGTGAATCCTTGGGAGACGACACTGGTTGGATCCTATACTACAAATTAGTTGCAATTAGTAGTTTAATTTTGTACGGTTCGGCACCCGTCAAAATTTTGGCGCCGTTGCCGGGGATTTTACCTAACATATTAATCTTCTTAGGACTCTTTTGTTATTGTTTTATTTGCTTATTGTTCTTGTTTCTAGTTATTGTTCTTCATCATTCTCCTCTTGTTCTACTTGTTTTCCTATTTTGTTTTCCTTATTTGTTTAGGTTTTCTTTCCATGTTTAGTGTTTCTGTTCTGTATTGTTTTCAATTCTCACCAACTAAGATTGAGCTGCAAAATTGTGGACAAGGAAATTGCATTGTGAGAAGCACTATGAGCTGAACTTTGTGCTATTATTGCCCTTGTTTTATTTTCTTTGCCGTTATTTTGTCTCCTTTGCTATCTTTGTCCACTTTCGGCCAAATTTTTATATTGTGTGAGCATTGTGGTGATAGTTTTTTCTTTTTGTTTTGTTTCCTTTGCTGTTTTAGGGTTCTATTGTGTGAATTTTCGCGTGTATTGTTTTGGCCAAATTTTTGTATTCCGATTGACTTGAAACTTGGTCAGTTGAAGGAAAACGAGCTAAAAATCAATAATCATTGCTAAGCAATGAGGTCTTCATTTTTAAGCCAAATTCCATCATTTTGACCACTTTTTCAATTTTTTAAAATTTTTTATTTGATTTTTGAGTTTCATTTTCATTTAGCTTTCATCCTGTGGCAGTAGAATTTTTTTTTGAAATGTTTAGATGGGTAAACTAGTGTTATTTTGGTGTCTTTTTTTGCTTTTGTTTAGTGCATTTGGTGTGTTTTGATTTTAGTTATTTTCTTTCACTGTTTTATTGTTTCTTTTGTCCTTGTGTATTTTGGTGTTCTGTTATCTTTTTATTCATGCTAGGTTCTCATTCTACTATAAGAGTGAAAAAGGTTGTTGCATCACTTGCTGATCAATAGAGGATGGAGCATAGCATTGATGAATTATCCTCATTGGTGAGACGGTTCACAATGGCCCAACATCAACAACCAGTCCAACTTTGTGGCATTTGTCCTAGCACCTCTCATCCTACCAATGCATGCCCTACATTTCCGGATGATGATTATGGATTTCAACATCCTTTTGTAGCTGCATGGCAGCAACCTATATATGATCCATACTTCAATGCCTATAACATTGATTGGAGAGATCATACCAATTTGATATATGGCAATGCAACCCCACCACAGCAGTATTGGCAACCATTAGAGCAGCCTATGCAACAACCAAGTTTAACATGCATAGAACATGAACCTTCAATTGAGGACTTAGTGAAGCAATTGGCCGTTCATACCATTCAGTTCCAACAGAGGACAGAGGCCACCATGCAAAATTTAAAGACTCAGGTTGAACAATTGGTATCCTCAGTGAGTCAACTGCTTCCTCAAGGTTTTAAAAAAATCCCTTCACAGACAATTCTAGAACCAACTGAAAATTCTATGCCAGAACCAATGGAACCTCAACCTACAAACAAGCCATAGACAGTAGAGAAAGTTGTCCCTGATTCAGTGACCCTAGAATCCGAGAGAGCCACTCAGTCCAAGAAAACAGCGGAAGATTTAGTCGAAGAGGTCTACAATGAGTTAGGTGCTAATTTTTCTAATTGTGTTGGTTTTGATGATTTTGTGCAGTGCCAATCATGTGCTAATTGTGATGGTGAAATACCATGTGCTGTATGTGCTGAGATTTCTGCATTCTTGAGAGATGATAATTCTGGAGATTCTGCTGAATCTCATTCTATAGATTTTGAAGAAGACTCTCAAGAGACAACCCAAAATGAACTTGACAAGGGTCCCATGGTCAATTCTACACTCTTTCCTACTTTAACACAACTTGATTTTAATTGTGAGCTTGCTAAAAAGTTGTTCCAACATGACCCTAAGCTTGTAGTTATGGTGCATGCATGTGATGATTTAAGCACTAATATTAAAGGGTTAGGTGATTTCATGTTTCTTACTTCTTCACATGCTAGAGCACTGGGTATAGATTATGTTAGAACCTTAGTTGCAAGTGAATATTTTGATGTTGATGGAATAAGTGCAAGTAATACATGGGCTGTCCAAGCCAACCATAGACCAAGCTGTTCTTCGAATGGGGAGCAAGAGATGTTGCTATTTGCCAATTCTTTGCAAGAATCTAAGTATAATCTTGAGCCTTGCATGGACAACATGTTGTATGACACTAGTGTATTTTGTAAGGATGAGCTTAATGGTGGTTGTTATAGGCTTAGATTTGTAGGGCATGATAATTTGCCTTCTTTTAGATTTATTTTTGGAACCTATGGTTGGCTATCTATAACGAACAAAGTTTTTCATTTTCATGTTTCTCATGCTTTAGGTAGGATTGTAAACTCTTTGCTGCACATTTCCCTTGGTGATCTTTTGAATGCTTGCTTTGCTGAATTTTTAAGTCAAGGGCTAAGTTTAGTTGATTCTAGTTTGACATTGCTTGCTTCATTATTTCTTTTATGCCCTTATATATTTTTATGCTTTCATGTTATTTATAAGATTTTTAGCTTTGTTTTGTCTTTTAAGGGCTTTGTGAGAATGGTCTTTGACCCAGGTATCTTGCTTTGCTTGTTGCAAATAAAGGAAGGAACTTGGTTGCTAACTGATAAAGGAATTCGATTCGTGCACGAAGCTATTTTCCTCACTTGATAAGGATGTTTCTTCTATCTCTTTTATTTTACTTGTCCTATTTGATTGGTGATAACTGTTAAGCTTTTACATTGAGGACACTATAAAAATTTAATTGTAGGGGAGGGATTAACCTACTGTGCTATTTTTATGGTTTTTGTTTTCTGTTTTCTTTTAGGTTTGCTATTTTTTGTTTTATTTTTAGAATTTTCTAGTTCTTTCCAATTAATTTAAGAGTTGGGAAGAGAATAGTTTGAAGCAATTTTGATTCTAAAGTGCTACAACATGAGTGGACAATTATCTTGCTTCTTAGATTTAAGTGATATGGCAACAAAATTTGATTTGGATGAGTTGATTCTTGGTAGTCTTATAAGCTGTGAGGATTTGAGCCATATGTCATGATTCTTTCTTAGGTGTTTTCATCTATCAATTTGATACTCTAGAACTTGTTCTGTTTCTTAGTTGAGATTACATTTGCACATGCATGCATAAAAGTGATTAAGGCATTCCTTTCTTTGAGAAGCTACTAGACCAAATAGCTAACCTTGATTTTATCCTTTGATTACCCCTTTTTGAGCCTAATGATCCTTTCTTTCATGTGTAGCTCATTGCAAGCCTAAGTGTAAAACCATGTCCTACCCAACCCTTAGGAATTGCAGAGCATTGCATTGAATAAAAAAGGAGTAAATTCTTACAAAAACAAAGCATCAAGTTGTGGCTGATTGGTTGTGGCTGAAATTGTTAAGTGTTATGCTTCAAAAAAAAAAATTAAAAAAAAATGAAAAATGAAAAAATGAAAAAAAATACAGCAGCAACAAGAGAATAAAGTTTTTTTTGGGAAAAAAAAAAAATGAGTTGAAGCCCAAAGTCAAGATGCATAAAGTACTTGAAATTCTCCATAATTAGATGCTCTTTGTGATTCCTTGGGTGCTTTAGCCATTTTTCCATATTATTGACATCCTTTTACCTTTCCCCATTACAACCCTTTAAAAGTCCTTTTGATTTGTGTTATGCATGTGACATAGGTAGTGGAGACTGAGAAAGTGAACAAGCTTATGGTAGTGTGATTTTGATAGGATGATTGGAGAGAAATACTTACCTTAGACACTTGAGAGAATTGAGAGCATTTATTTATCTTGTGAGAGGCTATCTATTTTGACTCATTCCTATGAAATAAAATTGTCATGTTTTTTGTTCTTTAGTTGTCAAGAGATATTGTTCCATGAGTGTTGCTATTCTTTAAGTTTGAATTGTTTTCTTACCTTAATCGTTGCATTCTTGATTTGATTGGAGAGCTGTTTTTCTTATTCTAGTTAGTTTGTTTCTTGTGATTTTGCCCAGGAGTGCAAAAAGCTAAGTGTGGGAGAATTTGATAACACATTATTTTATACTATTTGTTTCCCTTATACTTAGTCTTTTAGTGTGTGTTTGTGGTGATTTTTATGGCTTTTAGACATGTTTTGTAGATTTGGACTTGTTGGTGCTTGTAGATTTTAATTGCTTAACTGTTAAATTCTGGCACTTCTTACGTTTTTTACCATATCATTTGCTATCGATGTCCGATTGATGTGATTTTAGTTTCGTTGGAAAGCTAACAGAAAATTCCAAATTTCATATGCAGATCCCAGAAGCTGATTCTCATGTCTGGATAACTGAAATTCACATGCAAGCAGTCCAGATTTTCTGCTCCGCCCAGCACTCCGCCCAACATTGACTGATTCCTTTCCTTAGGGCTGCCTATTGGACCAGAGCATGTTTATTTGGGCCAACATCTGCTTTTTGGGCCAGCACACATGACACTAGGGCTTGATCATGTTTTTACCATTAATAATTTAGGAAACTAGGTTTATTTTGTAATTAGGAAACCATTAGGAAACCTAGAGGAGGCAGCCAGCTAGTATATATTCTCAAGTTGTTGAGGCAAATAATACACAACCAGAGAGATACGAAATTCCTTGAGCTGCTGCTGCCTCCTATTTTCTGAGTTCGTTTTTTTTTCCTTTGCTTTGTGTTCAAGTCTTCCATGGAAGGCTAAGTTCGTTTGTAATCAATTCAAGAGGAGCCAAACTTGACAATCCAGAGTTCCTATGCTTCAACTAGGTTTGATTTAATTTAATTTGAATTACTGCTCCTCCCCTTCTTCACGTGATTGAATGGTACTTTGATTCCATGAGTTGTATGAATTTAAATCGGTTGATTAGATTCATAACAGTAATCAGATTGATAATCATACTTTAAAGGTCTTTAATATATGGTTAACTTGGCTAATTCGGTTATTAAATTAATCTGGACTTAGTGATATAGAGCGGTTGCCTAGAGTCTTAATTCCATGATTAATTGAATCCTGATTGGTAAATCAGTAGGAATTCTAAGTGTTATTGTTAGGGGTTCCAGGTAACACTTAACCAAGAATTAAATCAGATCTAGGTTATCTTTAGTGAACAAGGATGAATTAGAGTTTGGTTGCCTGCTTGAGTTGATTGCGTTTTCTCTTATTTGGTAAATTCAGTTTACTGCTTTCTAAATTCTTAGTATATTGCATTCAACACAAACCCCCCTTATTCTATTCTTGTTTAAGTTCTTAAAAGATTAGTTGTTCTGGTGAATCCTTGGGAGACGACACTGGTTGCATCCTATACTACAAATTAGTTGCAATTAGTAGTTTAATTTTGTACGGTTCGGCACCCATCACATATTGACATGGAATCCTGGTAATTCTAGAAAAGATACCTTGCACCACCTGTAAATGATGACAGCAGGACTATATGTTTCCCTACAGATGATGAGACAACATCCCTTGTAAGCAAAACCTCTGTGAGTCCTCTATACATTTATGCTCTTAGGGCCGTTTGATTGAACCTGATGTATTTTAGTCTCGACGATTCTATCATAGTGTAAGCGTCAACCAAAATTGCTGAAATAATTTCCTTGATAATAATAACGTCCCAGCCTCACCGGTTCTATCAAATCCCTTAAATGCGAAGAACTCTCTGATGGACACATTTATCCTCGTATTGGTAATGGTTCTATTTGTTTCCCTTAATGGAATGTCTACCTTCTACCCATCGTCTGCATAAGGAAACAAAAGTGGATATTACAACGCAAGGTAAGCAGGATGCAATTCGTTTATCCGTTGGAGCTCTCCTGTCAATGAGTCGATTACAATATCTCTACCAGCCTCAAGACTTTCTATGTCTCCGACTATCAACACAGCAATTTCATCGGAAGTAGGTATGTTGTGTGTCCTACCATCTGAGCCTCGTTTTGCGATTAGTCTTATTCTTATGTTGGCAAATGGGTTACAACGTAGTCGGTCTCTTGCATTCCTGAAAGATCTTGCAAGGACGTTGCGTTCATCCAGCATCTTCCTCAGATTGTCCACAATAGATTGATCTATTTTTCTTGAGGATTCGTCTGAATTACTGCAAAATAAGTGTATGTTATTAATTACAAATATGTGTAGGTAGTATTAATGTAATAGATAGGGTTTTTGTCCCCTAAATAATGAAATTAAGTTGTTCCCACCTGTATGCTCGTATACGATTCGGGACCTCATTATCTGTGTCATAAATATACAATTGTGCAAATTTAGGTTCAGATCCTTCGTTTGGTACCAAGCTCCCTATCGAGTGATAGTTTTGACCACCCATCCGAAACATCTGTATTCCTCGCTGCATATTAAATTGGTTGTCAATCCGTCCACCCAGAGAAGTAAAAGAAAACATCATGTTATATGCTCTGATGTTCCTTTTAAAATTGTTGCTTCTCGCATCTATGCCGTGCAACAATTCAAAAAGAGTATTGGGTGGATCTTCTAACAATGAAATCTGAATCTTGCCTTGAATACAGCAAAGTCCAAACTTTGGCTTTTTGCTGTTTCTAGATTTTATGAGTCTCTCATTATACCAGAGTAGTGCTCCACAATACTCACACGACCAAAGAGGATCCCCAATATCATAGTACCCTGCGCAGTGATTCAAAAAAGTCATCTTGGTTAGAATAATTTGGAATGTCATTATTCATATCTTTAAATATTGATAACAAAAAACTCTTATTTTTTAATTACCTTCATGTGATCCATCATTTATAGGATTATTGACATCGTTGTCTTCATTGGTCATGATGTCCTCAACATGTTCATCTGTATTAACTGGAGTGTCTAATATGTTAGCCAACATATATACATAGATTTAATTAAAACTTCAATGTCACAATATATTTATAGATATCTTCAACAGTTGCAGGAATATTTAAATCACACTCATGGTCAATGTCGTATTCAATTGCACACATGACAAGTATTTTATTTAATGGTGAATAATTTATTTTTTTCTTGGATATAAATTAGATATTTTAATATGAAGAAGATAAGGAAATGATGAATAAATCAAATACTAAATATAATATATACCTGCATTAGGTTCTGTTCACTGTATCTCATCATGGTTGATTGTTTCCTCTTCAACGCCATGGGACTCATCAAAATCAAGTCTATTTAGCTGTAGCGATTGTAGAATCCTACTTCCTATAGTTGAGTCCCTTTGACGATTATTTAATCTTGTGCTGCATGTTCCAATGGTACGATTCTACACGAACCAAGATTAATGCTTACTGAAAGCCTTGATAAACTCGAAGATTGTGTGTTTTGATGATTGTGAATTATTTTTGAAGACTCAAGAGTAGTTTGACCCTAAGTAGGACTATTCTCTGTAACATTAAGATTAATGAAATAATGACAAATATTGCATGACCCAATTTTTAAAATTACACAAATTGTGTAGAGGTGGCAAACCCTTATTATTATGTTGACATCTTTGACGCTTTTGCCTAGTAATGGATAGCCTTAATGCTCTTGCTTCTTTGGTGGCTACATAGTTTGTATGTTAAACACGTGTAATATAAATAGAATTATTTAATCATACTTCAAATAACACATACCTATATTATGCTCTATTGATGACATCTCATCTAGGTTCTGTGTTTTCTCACCAACTTCTTGAGTGTCATCAAAATCAAGTCTATTTGGTTGTAGTGATTGTAAAATCCCACTTCCCTTACTCATGTGCCTCCTATGTTTATTTATTCTTGTGCTTTCTGTTGGTGTGTTACGATCACTCGACAAACTCAGTGGTGTGTTTCCTGCATTAGTAAAATTTATGAAATTTTTAAAAATAACAATGCAAATAAAATTAAGTTGTGAAACACACAATTTTCAAATGTGATAGACCTTTGATATTGACTCGATCTCTTTCACGTTCTGTTCCGCTAATTGAGATCCTTAATGCTCTCACTTCTCTAGCCCCTACATATTGGTCATGTTTAAAAAATGAGATGTAATAAAATAATACGTAAACAATAGCTGAGTTTCAAAGCAATTTAAAAGTTACTCATATATGACAATGATCTATAATTTTTGTTCTATTTACCTTCGCCAACATTCTTCTTAGTTTGATCTGAGGAATTCATACTCGCTGCAAATCCAATATTGATTTGGCTAATTTGTGCACTGCTAAGCAATTTTAAATGGATTAGAAGGTTAATATTTATGAATGTGATACACAACATATAAATACTTGTGATACTTACCATGAGTCATTGTTTGGAGTAGAGATGTATAAACCATTTTCGCTATGACTTACGTATTTTGTTGCCGACAGAACGGTCGGCGTCAGTGTAAGTGGGCTTTGATTTTGATGAAATGGGTGTAACTTGGGGGTTGGAAGAACAATCTGTTCTGTATTAGGAGTGAGACCACCTTCTGTTACTTGATAGCCTAACTTCGATTTCCCTTTATCTCGCAGTAAATTGCTCTTTGTTGAGTCACTTATGTTCACATCAACATCATTACTACTTCCTATGGTAGCTTTTCCACATATTCCTGTGCCAATGTCTTCCAATAGTGGAGATGTTGTCTGATCAATTACTACCTTTTTCTTAGTGGGCTCCCTACAACATAGAACTAAATTTGCAAGCGTGTTTAAATAATGTGAAAGAAGCAAATATACAATTTGAGTATTTAACATTGTAAGACTATTTGTAAATGGTATATATTTACCATTTGTGATGTTAGTCATAGGTGTTCTTGGGCATGCTCCATGTCCGGATAGTATCCTAGATTCTCCATTGTTGGAATCTAATTGAATTTTGTCCCAAAAAATTGTCACAAAATATTCTATTATGTCAACATATTTGAACATATAAAATTGCTCACAAAGTACTTGATATTTATACATAATTAAAACACCCGAATATAACTTGCATGGAAATATAAAAATATGTTATGTAAGGATGTGCATCACCTCTATTATCTTGGAATTACTATATTTTTTTTTTCTTTCTCTGAATCATCCTGTCCACTCTAGCTCTCTTTGTGGTATCCTTGTTCATCCTGATAGAGATAACAAATTTAATGGGAAAAAAACAACTTAGAACAAAATGACAAAATAGATACTAATTAATTGAGTAGGTCAAATACTTAGACTATGAGCACAATTCTCTTGTCTTGTATGTAGTAATAAGGAACACTATTTATGAAGCAATTCCCTGTTAAGCGAAGAGTCAGCATATTGGTCCAAAATTGTACCAACATTCAATTCTTAGCACATGGTTATTTATCTTCGTTAGCACATGGAAGTCCTAACAGATGAAAAATGAAAACGGGAAAACAAAAGAGAAATAAAAAAATATACACCCAGGTGATAACGAATTAGGAAGAAAAATAACGAATCCAAAGAAAGAAATATATGGATTATTTGGTAGCATGTTGGAAGGAGAATCTTTATTTCTCTTAAACAAATTAACCTATGCAATTAGGTGTGCTCATTAAAATGGAAAATATAATTAGTAGAGGGAAGACAAAGATCTCCAAGGACTGTACATATTATCCTTGCAATAACACATTTTCCTTTGATCTATAAGAAACTAAAATCAGATTACACATAATATCACACATGAAATATAGCATAAAAATCAGAAAACACATAATAACACATTTTCCTTTTATCTTCCACCCATATGCATCTTTTTAATCTATGCTAATAAAACACCTTCATTGTAAGTATTACTAAAATTTACATCATTTTTATCCAAAATATGCTAGATTTGAGACAGTTAAATGTACCCATGAAATCTAGCTTGAAAAAATAGAGAAAATTAACTTTCAATTTCTGTCTTGGTAACCATAAAGATTTTAGGCGTATCTTTCTCAAAATGAATAAAAAAATAGCATAGGCATGTCAAATTAAGAACTTTCGTAATATCAATACTAATAAAAAAAATTAAAATCATGGTACATCATGCATTTCTGATTCCATGTATATGTAATTACTACTATATTATATCAAAAAGCTTAGAAAGTGCCATCCCTACTCAAGGCATGGATAAATTGATTCCTACTGCAACCGAAATAGAGCAAGAAGATCTCCTTCGGCAGCAGCTAAAATGAACTTTGCTAGAAATAAGCAACAACGGCCCTATGATGTTTGGTGCTTGAGTGAGCAATGTTAAGTGCATGGAGTAGCAACTAATGTTAAAAGGTAAAATAGACCTTACAAAATTTAATTCAAATTGAAGTCAAAATTAAAATCATGCTAAGGTAATTTCCTGAAAAGAATTAGGAAGACAAATAATGAATCCAAAGAAAGAAATATATGGATTATTTGGTAGCATGTTGGAAGGAGAATCTTTATTTCTCTTAAACAAATTAACCTATGCAATTAAGTGTGCTTATTAAAATGGAAAATATAATTAGTAGAGGGAAGACAAAGATCGCCAGGGACTGTACATATTATCCTTGCAAGGAAAATAAAAATATAAACAAAAATGATTAGATACCAATAACACATTTTCCTTTCATCTATAAGAAACTAAAATCAGATTACACCTAAATTCACACATGAAATATAGCATAAAAATCAGAAAACATATAATAACACATTTTCCTTTTATCTTCCACCCATATGCATCTTTTTAATATATGCTAATAAAACACCTTCATTGTAAGTATCACTAAAATTTACATCTTTATTATCCAAAATATGCTAGAATTGAGACAGTTAAATGTACCCATGAAATCTAGCTTGAAAAAATAGAGAAAATTAACCTTCAATTTCTGTCTTGGTGACCATAAGGATTATAGGCGTGTCTTCCTCGAAATGAATAAAAAAAAAAATAGCATAGGCATGTCAAAGTAAGAACTTTCGTAATATCAATACTAATAAAAAATTAAAACCATGGTACATTTATTTGTAATTCCATGTATATGTAATTACTACTATATTATATCAAAAAGCTTAGAAAGTGAAATCCGTATTCTAGGCATGGATGAATTGATTCCTACTGCAACCGAAATCGAGCAAGAAGATCTCCTTCGGCAGCAGCTGAAATGAACTTTGCTAGAAATAAGCAACAACGGCCCTATGATGTTTGGTGCATGAGTGAGCAACGTTAAGTGCATGGAGTAGCAACTAATGTTACAAAGTTAAATAGACCTCAAAAAATTTAATTCACATGGAAGTCAAAATTAAAATCATGCCAAGGTAATTTCCTAAAAAGAATTAGGAAGACAAATAACGAATCCAGCGAAAGAAATATATGGATTATTTGGTAGCATTTTGGAAGGAGAATCTTTATTTCTCTTAAACAAATTAACCTATGCAATTAGGTGTGCTCATTAAAATGGAAAATATAATTAGTAGAGGGAAGACAAAGATCTCCAAGGACTGTACATATTATCCTTGAAAGGAAAATAAAAATATAAACAGAAACGATTAGATACCAATAACACATTTTCCTTTGATCTATAAGAAACTAAAATCAGATTACACATAATATCACACATGAAATATAGCATAAAAATCAGAAAACACATAATAACACATTTTTCTTTTATCTTCCACCCATATGCATCTATTTAATCTGTGCTAATAAAACACCTTAATTGTAAGTATCACTAAAATTTACATCTTTATTATCCAAAATATGCTAGAACTGAGACAGTTTAATGTATCCATAAAATCTAGCTTGAAAAAAATAGAGAAAATTAACCTTCAATTTCTTTCTTGGTGACCATAAAGATTATAGGTGTGTCTTCCTCGAAATGAAAAAAAAAAATAATATAGGCATGTCAAAGTAAGAACTTTCGTAATATCAACACTAATAAAAAATTAAAATAATGGTACATGCATTTCTAATTCCATGTATATGTAATTACTACTATATTATATCAAAAAGCTTAGAAAGTGAAACCCCTATTCTACGCATGGAGTTTTTTCAGGCATGCTTTCATATAATAGATCAAGTCATGGCACATGCATTATAAGAATGACAGCTTCTTATAAAGAAAGAATGCAAATATTTCACTGATACCCCTCTTTTCATTCTATGCTAAAAAAATACCTCCATTGAAATTAAAGACGAAACTTACATCTTCATTATCCATAATTTGTAAGAACTGAAAAAGATAGATGTACCCAATAAATCTAGCTAGAGAATGAGTTTTCTAATAGAGCTATACAATATTTCTACCAAGCACAGATATGATGTATTACATTATTTTTAACTACACCTAAATTTTAAACTTTTGGTAAATTATTGTTAGGAAAAAAAAACATAGACACACACACACACACACACATATATATATATAGACAAACACACTACCTAGCTGAATTTTTTTATTCTCCTTTATAGCAACAGGTTTGGGACTGAGTTAGTAAACCTGAATATTACTAATGCACGTTGTCAATAAAATCAAATTAAAATTCTGCATTCCTCTTATAGCATAAATCCTAATATAGCCGCATATTGTATGGTACTCTTTTGTAGGTCCTTAGAAAGTTCTTAATTGCTATAAGAAGGACATCAAGAAGATTCACACAAGGGAAATTAAAAAACTCAGTAAGAAGGAGATCATTATAATAAAAAAATTCAAGGATTAATAAATTTAACACTTCAAGGATTAATTAGAAGTCCCACCAATTCAAACTGTTACGTTGCCGATAGAGAAGGAGGATATGAACAGTTATAGAAGACAATATTCCAAAGGACAATAACATGGCTGAATATAGAGAAGAACATAAAATAAAGAGCTTCTTACTAAATATTGCAAGAATAAAGCTTGGTGTGTTCGAGTTCCCAAGGAATACGTCTAGAGCAGCAATTAGGAGGTGAATGGTGAAACACTTCACAAAGGGTGCAGTATATGTAGTCAAGTAGAGGACCAAAATTGTGACCCTAGTTTTGTAGTCTATAATTTAGGCAATATAGTAGGAAAACATTAATAAGGATTTCGGTGACACAAATTAATTAATTTAGGCAATTTCGGTTCTTGTCAATCAAGCAATCAATTATAGCAATAGTTTATTATTTAACTTTTTAATTTGCTGATTGTTGTGATTTCAACCATAGTGCAATTAAATAAAAGGATACCCAGAAAGTGAACAATCTCCGAAATCAGTTTGATAAAGGAAAATTTAAAATTGCACAAATAAATTATAATCATTTAAGTTGAATCTTTGACCAAATATATAAATTATTTGTAATTACAAATATAATTAAAGTTAATTGATAGTATAGTTCTATTTTTTTGATTTGTCAAGCCAATTAAAGCATGTTTTTTAAATTATGATGATTGTTTTGTAAGTAACGAAATAATAGTTTTATGAAGCATAACCTACTTATTTGATTATTTTTGTCTTTTCAAAGCAACCTCCCAATTCAAATTGACACTTGTCATCTCCTCACACACATTCATCTTTTAAATTATAAAAATTGGTTTACACATCATGTTCTATATAGTGATCATACATATAAAACCATTAATATACATACACTTATTCTTTAGAGAACGGAAATTAAGAAACATGACATCACATTGTTGTGTGATGTGGGAAACTAAAATAATTATTGCCATGTCATTACTTGTCAATGCCTATGCACCAGCATGAGAAGGTATCATCAAGGAAGGAACTAAATTACCAAACTAAGAATTTAGAAACATTACAATAGTTTTCATACTATCAGGTTTATGTCATCATATTCCAAAATCCTCAGAATTTATCCACCAAAAGGAAAAACAAATTAGAAAGGCTTGCAAAATTACTACCTCTTTTGTTTCCCTTTAATGTGATGTCCTTATACGGTTATACATACCCTTGTTAAACAACTGTTCTCCTAAAGGTCTAGCTAACGGGGTGTACCTCAGAATTTCTCACATGCCTATCTAGTCTAGTATTATTCCACTCTTTCCTTTCTATCACATGAAACTTCATAGAAAGAATTGCAAAACGACGAAGACTTGGAGAAGTCGAAAAAGCAGACGAGTGGAAGAAAAGGCCCATAATCCTTGTCGTTTAATCCTAGAGGATTCCAACTAATGATTCACAACAGTCGAATTCCAACAGACTATACACACCAGTACCAGCTTGCTAGTGTATTACAGAAACAGACTAACAGAGAAAATCCGTTAATCCCTTCACTTAAGAGACTGAGAGTTTAAGAGTAGAGAGAGTGATAGAGGGTGGTTGGGAAATTGTTAGAAACCAGTGTAGAAAATTCCAAGTATATTTCAACAGTAAAAGAGTGGAAAAGATCAAAGTTATTATAACATTAAGTGGGAGTGTAAATATATTAATGAAGCGTTTAGAAATATGAGTCACTTCATATAATAAGAAAAATATATATCCTGTCTTGTGTTCGACCTTTTCTGATGTTTATGCGTTTTCCCATATCACATGTAAAAGTATTGAAAGACAAAAAATCAGATGACTCCAGCTGTTAAAGTTGATGAAGTAGGGTAATGGAAATGTGTATATATATAGGGTGTAAGATGTTCAGCATTGGCAATGAGAAAACAAAATAATAAAAACCAAAAATTTTAGCAATAGAATTACTCTTTCTGTCACGTCCATCAACACCAGCTAGCATTCCATTAGTTCCCAAACAATCAAACCTTAGATACCAACAAAAATGAGCCTTGAAGTTGAAGACGGCACACAAAAACACAACCAAAGCGTAAAGGAGAGATGTCTGAGAATTTTGAAAGTTGTTTTGAAATATTTGTTCAAAACGGAGTATGAGGATAAAAATAAGAACACATGGCTCGAAGATATGAGAGGAAATCTATCTATGGCAACTGTCTTGATCGCCGCCATAACGTTTCAAGCTGCAATTAACCTACCAGGTGGGATTATGGCACTTGACCCACCAAAAAAAAGACACTGCACCTGCCCCTTCCTTGTTTAACAGTACTGAGATCTGCTTTCACACTGCTGGAAATGGAGAAAAATACATATGTTGTGGTGCTGAAGCTGTTTTAGCTGCCCTATACCCTAATGCCTATTACTACTTCGTAACTTTCAATACCATCTCTTTTGGTGCATCTCTCAGTGCTTGCCTCTTGCTTGTAAGTGGAATCCCCCTAAGGCATAGATTCCCTATGTGGATCCTCTCAATAGTTATGTGTGTCACTCTCACATGCTTAGCAGCTACCTATCTTTGTGGCGTGTTATTGGTGACCCCTAATCCCCTTTACCATTCAGCTCAATACCACTTTGAATTATTAATGCTACTTTGGATTGGATTACTCGTGTTCATCGGTTTGTTCCTCACAATCCGCTTTGTTGTTTGGATGGGGAAAGGTGTACAGAGAGCAACATCCACAATCAAGCATGGGAATGATTCAGCCAAAGAATAAAGCTTTATTGATCTGTATGAGTTTCAACAATATTGTACAAAGGTTTGTCTGTTGTTATTCTACATTCAGAATATATAGCTATGTAAGATTGCTTTCTATCATGAAATAATAAGTTTGTTTGTAAGATCGTTGCTGTCCTTATGTAAAGTTTGGGGGGGGGGGGTTGTGTGTTTAATTTCTTGTAGGCTGCCTGGTGTGTATGTGTACTTTGTGTAGGGATGTCCGATTGAGTTCTTTTGTGAAATAAGTGTGATTGGCATGCTTGGATGCCCTAGCTGGTGTGTTTGTATTTTGTGAAATGAGTGTCATATCACTCTAAACTTTTTAAAATTGACAATATAGTATGTAAAAAATTTAAATTCTCTTTTGGCCCCTCATTTTTTAAAATGACCCCTTTAGATATTAAAGTTGACATATTCTCTACAAATTTCACTTTGTTATTTAGTTTTTACTTCTTTCATATTTTATTGGAGTTTTGGCCTTAGAAATTTGTTTTCTTGTTTTAATAATTTTGAACACTTATATATTTAGTACTCACATCATAATTTTAAAATTTATATTGAACATCAAGGATATGCAAAGCAGTATTTGGATGTGCTCGCTTGTACATATCCCTATCTTCTTTTACTTTTACTTTTTTAAAGTATTTATAAAATTTATATTGAACATCAATTATTTTGTATCTTGACTATGTTCCCTATTCTTTTGCTCACTTTATTGTAATTTTTCAGTCTTTTCCTAAATTCATATTCTCAGTCCTTCTCTTTTCTTCCTGAAGTGTAAAGCATGCAACTATGCCTAGTATTGAATATAAGAACCGAACTCTCCTTTGGTAGAAATATTAAAATATTCTGTAAATGTAAAGTGCTCCATTACAATTACCAAGGATCACTTCATACTTTTAAAAAAAAAACCAAAAAGGCAATATGCAAATTGTGTTTGACCATATCAATTCAAGTATGAATAATTTCATGTTGCCAACATCATTTATGATGCTTTCTGACTTATTGCTTACCACTATATCGATTACATACAACCATCAAAATTAAATAGTAATATATTAAGACAACTTATGCTATACTTTATGTATATATGATATATTTGTATCTTTTATATATCATTAAAAATGAAAAGTCAAAGGCAATGATTTTCTCTATAGTTTAGCAATATTTATGGCCTAATTTCCTTCCATGTGTTCTTTTATTGTTAACAATAAATAGTAGAAAAAAAATATTAAACCTTGAGACTTATTTATGTTTTATATTTTCATTTATATAGAATGAAATTTCGATATGCATTTCTAATATTCTCTATTTTTCGGTCATAAATACACATCTAAAGTAACTGTAATCTACTTGTAAACAACTGATACATACATATTTCAATTAAAAAATAGGTAAAAAAATTGATCTTTCAAAAAAGTTCATCCACAAATAGAATTATATAAACTCTTTAACAATTGACATAATATAGGCTCAGAATTGAAATAGTTGAAAATGATATCCATAAACGTCAATTTAAAATGATTACATTATTCTTATTTCTAAACCAAACAAAACACTACTCAATGACAATAACATTGTCAGCGAAAATTGTAAAATGAAAAACTTTTCCTCCGACATGTTCAAAGAGTATCGCATCATTCTCCTCAATGTGATTTTCTCCCATGAATTTACCCAGACCTTCACCAAACTTGACAGTGATAAATACTTCTTGAGGTATATATATGATTCGAACCTTCCAAATTTTATTGTTCATCAAAGTAGTCATATGCCATGTTGTCTCGCCATCCAACAAGAATTCATTCCAAAACTCAATTGGAATAGGCTACCATAGAATAAAAGATCATAAACAATATATGAACACATAAAATTGAAAATAACAATGAGTATGATATTTACCATAATTCTTGTATTGAGGATATCACGAGTAATTTGAACCACAAATGAAAAGTTAACAGTATTGGTACACATAGCATCATAAAAAGCAAGTGACTGTGGATGATTAGCTCTCTCCTGTACAGTAAGAACAAAAGGGATGATAGTCCTTGGTGCCTCTTCCTTAACACGTTGCATTCTAGTCTTCACCATGATTCCAGCTATCTTGGTATGATTCAAAATAATAATCATAATTCGACAATTAGGAATATAGTACCAAGAAAACAATTCAAATAAACACGTGACAAAAGCGAGTATATGAATATTATGAGCCGCGTAATCAGAAAATTTGTACTAAATCCAAACTTGGCACTTTTAAATATGCTAAGACTTGAGTAGGCCATTTTTGAGACTTTATGCATGTTGAACAGATTTTTTGAGGCTTTATGCATGTTGAAGAGATCCCTGTTCTAAGCTCACACTACATTCAGAATACACACAAAATCATGGTTGTCCTCATGCATGTATGAATCATCATTTGACTTTATATTCATGATTTTATATGTAATAAGGAAAAAAGAATTATAGTCAATCATAGGAACCTTATAATAACACATATTATACCCACCTAACACTTGTCACCACATTTTAGTTTTGAACCCATCTACATACTACCTAGCTGACTCTATATCTGTAGTCCTTTTTAAAATCTAAACCTTATGCCTTATGGCAATTTTAGTCACTGGAATTTTCATGTGCACAGGACAATTGCACACGCAGATAGTTAATGCCAAATTTTTGGCATTGAACTATATAACGATTCTAGGTCTCTCTATTAATGTAGTCAATCTTTTTTATTCTCCTTTATAGCAATAGGTTTGGGAATTTGAGTTATTAAACAATGAGTTTTCTAAAAGAGCTATACAATATTTCTACCAAGCACAGATATGATGTATTACACTTTTTTTAACTACACCTAAATTTAAACCTTTGGTTAATTATTGTTAGAANTACATTCAGAATACACACAAAATCATGGTTGTCCTCATGCATGTATGAATCATCATTTGACTTTATAATCATGATTTTATATGTAATAAGGAAAAAAGAATTATAGTCAATCAGAGGAACCTTATAATAACACATATTATACCCACCTAACACTTGTCACCACATTTTAAGTTTTGAACTCATCTACATACTACCTAGCTGACTCTATATCTATAGTCCATTTTAAAATCTAAACCTTATGCCTTATGGCAATTTTAGTCACTGGAATTTTCATGGGCATGGGACAATTGCACACGTAGATAGTTAAAGCCAAATTTTTGGCATTGAACTATATACCTATTCTAGGTCTCTCTATTAATGTAGTCAATCTTTTTTATTCTCCTTTATAGCAATAGGTTTGGGAATTTGAGTTATTAAACAATGAGTTTTCTAAAAGAGCTATACAATATTTCTACCAAGCACAGATATGATGTATTACACTTTTTTTAACTACACCTAAATTTAAACCTTTGGTTAATTATTGTTAGAAAAAAAACACACACACACACAGAGACATATATATATATAGACAAACACACTACCTAGCTGAATTTTTTATTCTCCTTTATAGCAACAGGTTAGGGACTGAGTTAGTAAACCTGAATATTACTAATGCACATTGTCAATAAAATCAACGTAAAATTCTGCATTCCTCTTATAGCATCAATCCTAATATAGCCGCATATTGTATGGCACTCTTTTGTAGGTCCTTAGAAAGTTCTGAATTGCTATACAGAAGGACATCAAGGAGATTCACACAAGGGAAATTAAAAAAACTCAGTAAGAAAGAGATCATTATAATAAACAAATTCAAGGATTAATAAATTTAACACTTCAAGGATTTATCAGAAGTCCCACCAATTCAAACTCTTATGTTGCCGATAGAGAAGGAGGATATGAACAGAATTATAGAAGACAAAATTCCAAAGGACAATAACATGGCCGAATATAGAGAAGAACATAAAATAAAGAGCCTCTTACCAAATATTGCAAGAACAAACCTTGGTGTGTTCGAGTTCCCAAGGAATACGTCTAAAGCAGCAATTAGGAGGTGAATGGTAAAACACATCACAAAGGGTGCAGTATATATAGTCAAGTAGAGGACCGAAATTGTGACCCTAGTTTTGTAGTCTTAAATTTAGGCAATATAGTAGGAAAACAATAATAAGGATTTCGGTGACACAAATTCAATAATTTAGGCAATTTCGGTTCTTGTCAATCAAGCAATCAATTATAGCATTAGTTTATTATTTAACTTTTTTATTTGCTGATTATTGTGATTTCAATCATAGTGCAATTAAATAAAAGGATACCCAGACAGTGAACAATCTCTGAAATTAGTTTGATAAAGGAAAATTTAAAATTGCACAAATCAATCATAATCATTTAAGTTGAATCTTTGACCAAATATATAAGTTATTTGTAATTACAAATATAATTAAAGTTAATTGATAGTATAGTTCTGTTTGTTTGATTTGTCAAGCCAATTAAAGCATGTTTTTTAAATTATGATGATTGTTTTGTAAGTAACGAAATAATAGTTTTATGAAGAATAACCTATTTATTTGATTATTATTGTCTTTTCAAAGCAACCTCCCAATTCAAATTGACACTTGTCATCTCCTCACACACATTCATCTATATATATATATATATATAAAATATGATTCATGAATATAACGTAATAGGCTTCAAAGCCTATTCGTGAAGGCTGTTTTGGTTCTCTCCTATAGATGTTCTGTGTGATGCCAAATATTAAAACACATAGTTTCTATTATAGTATTGCCAACTCTATATTAATTAGGTGTATGTTCCTATAGATGTTCTGTGTCATGCTCCCTAAAAACTTATACTAATAGGCTCTTGTTAAATATTTTTCTTCTGGCGTACCACACTTGTCAGATCTCATTCTTAGTAAGGTCTAAACAAAATCTGGACAATTCTAATATGAGGGTAGACCGAATAAATAAATTGCTTTGCCACTCCTTAATTTTATTTTTGCTTTTATCAAAACTATTCGCGAGAATGATACATTAAGTGATATCATATTATTTTATGTTCAATTTTCCATAATTCATATATGATTGTACTATGTTAGTTATTATAATTAAAAAATGGTCCTTTTAGTATTAACATATCATGTTGGATGTGTAATAGACACTTAAAAGTAGTGCAAACTAATTTGTTATTTGTAGTACATCTATGCTATTATGCTACACCAATGTTGTTGAGACTTGTAAGTAAAATTTAAATTAATTGACAGTTCATATTGCCCCTAGTTTGTGGTTTTCTGCATGGCATTTGTCCCCACAAACTTATGTCACGTCAATTATCCCCACTAATGCCACATAGTTCACACACACACATAGACTCAGAAACTATATTTTATTGCCCAATGGAGTCTAGTGCTCGATCAACTGGGTGGAATCACAATTCACAAACAATCAAGTGCCAAAAGCAAACAGGAGATTTGCTTTGTCCCTACATAGGCAAGATGGCATATGAGTAATAAAAGTCATGCATTGCTGTCTTATTCGTCTTTAACCAATTTCGTTTAATTAATTTAATTTAATATATGCTAGAATATTCATCTAGATGAATCTGCTTTTCTGTATTTTGGACATAATGGCCAATAAGACAGTTGGTAAATTAGAGTTGGGAGAGACACAAAGAAAGCTGGGAAAGGATACTTTGAGGACAAGAGGCCTGCTTCCAACATGGATCCTTATGTCGTCACCTCCTTGATTGTAGAGACTACAATTCTCCGGAAACCATGAACAACACTCCAAAACCACAACCATTTGTGTCTTTATTCACATTACAGTTCTCTGTCTCTTCATCCTATGTAGTATACTTATCTTCAAGGTGTTTTTTTTCGATTAGTGCTTTGCCCTGGTGGACTTCAAGTAAGCATTTGCTCATTTATGCTGCCCTTCCCTTTTGATGAAATAATACAATTTGATTACAACTTTAAGACTTATGTCTTGATATATAGTAGACTGGAGTGGTTCTCTGCCATGGTTTAGAATCTCTCTCTCTTTGATAATTCATTCGAAGATTGAAGGGGGGAGAAGAAAGATTTGAAGGGAATTAAGATATCTCTCTAGCTTTTCTATCTGTCACACCTCTGCCACGAAAGAAAACACAGTTGAGTGCCATATATATAGGGGAAGGTTGATGCATGGGATGTGTACATCCTATGCTATTGCATGGTTAGTATGCAACTAAGAACCAATGATGATTTCTTTCCAAGGAGTTGCTTTCTGTGGTACAGAGAAGCTATACACCCAATTTAATTGCCAATTCAACACATTATCGTAAGTAGTTGGTATAATGTAGTTCTATAATTATTACTTGGGCCACCTCTTTACTTAACGTGTCACGTGGCCAAAACGGTTTCCCAGTTCCAAACGCTCCCTACGTCTCCTCATGTGACCATCTCCATTATTTGCTTCCTCTTCAATTAATTCATGGGGTTTCCTTTTTGAGAATAATTGACCTGGAAGCGTAGCAAATCAAATTTGCATAGAGAAAAAGGAAATAGTTTGAATACGATATTGCATTCAAATTTCTCTACCATCATCTTGTACTAAAAAAAGAAGCATTAATTCGGTAAATGTGTGATGAAGTGCTACTTTGGGTCAATTTTTAAGCCCCTTAAAGGCATTTCTTTAGATATTAAGGATAGTTTTTGATAGAGAAACATTTTATCAAAAAGAGAAATTCCAAAATATTTATTCTTTAGCTTATCTAAAAATTGTAATTTTAACTTAATAAAATGTTTTTAAAGGCTTTAAGAAACTCATCTAAACTTTTATTAAAAAAATAAATTCTTAAGTAAAGCACTTTGGATACCACTTCAGATGAGAAGACAATTCTTTGCTTTATGATTGAAATCAGAGTTGAGCAATGAAGCTTCTTCAGAGAAGAAGATTGAGGACGAGAGAGAAAATGAAATTGTAGAAAATGAATTTCTTAATTGATCTAAATAAACAGTTACATGAATATATACTCTAAACCAACAGCTACCTTTACAAGATTGCCAGCTAATCATCTAACCAGAAACAAAACAAGCTAACTAACTTTGACTAACTAACTACGCTATATCAGGAAATAGAATAACAGATTTAACTTAGTGACACGGCTAGAACACGGCCGTGTTAACTTAATGAACACGCCCGTGTTCACTTAACTTAGCCCGTGTAGTCACCCGTGTTTGTCTTCAACGAGTTCATGCTCTCTGTATTCATAACACGGTTACAACACGGCCATAACATGGCCGTGTCTGTCTTCAACACCAACACCCCCCTCAAGCTGGATGTGGAGACAATCCAAGCTTGCATAATGTGTCATGATGTTTGGGTGCAGGAAGGGATTTGGTGAAGATATCAGCTAACTGATCGGTAGTAGGAAGATGAGAGAGAGAAAGTAACCCATTTAAGACTTGCTCACGCACATAATGACAATCAATGTCAATGTGCTTAGTTCGTTCATGAAAAACTGGATTGCGAGCAATGTAGATGGCTGCCATGTTGTCACATTTGAGAGGGATTGGAGTAATATGGGAAACAGCAAGGTCAGTAAGTAAACGACTAAGCCATGCCAATTCAGTGGTGACTCTTCTCATGGACCTATACTTAGCTTCTGCAGAAGATAAGGAGACAGTAGTTTGCTTCTTTGATTTCCAGGAGACTGGACTGCCTCCAAACAAAATGAAATAACCACTGACAGACTTTCTGGAGAAGGGGCAGGCAACCCAATCAGAATCACAATAGGCAAAAAGACGGAAATCTGAATTAGTGTTCATAAAAATGCCTTGAATAGGATGGGGGTGGAGATATTGAAGGACATGAATGGCTGCTGTCATATGAGCTTGAGAAGGAGTTTGATTGAATTGGCTAAGAAACTGAACTGTGTAGGCTATGTCTGGCCGAGTGTGTAACAGAAAATTCAACCTGCTAATCAATCTTCTATAAATGGAAGGATCAGGTAAAGGATCAGGCATAACAAGATCCAACTTGATAGAATTGGCTAAGGGACAAGCCACCTGAGGTAAGTCAGAAACTTGAAAATCATTACAAAGATCAAGAGTGTATTTGCGTTGGCTAATCAAAAGATCTTCAGACAAGGTTGTGAACTCAAGACTAAGAAAATAATGAAGAGTTCCAAGGTCTTTGATACGAAATGTATCATCAAGATGCTGCTTGAGGGATTGAATTTCAGACAAATCATCACCAGTCACCAAGAGATCATCAACATAGACAGCCACAATAACCAAAGAGCCAGCAGACCTTTTGATAAACAAAGAATAGTCATGAGGTGAGTGAGCATAACCTCTGCGTTGAAGAGTTTCTGACAACTTGGCATACCACTGACGTGATGCTTGTTTTAAACCATACAAGGATTTCTTCAGTTTGCAAACCAAGGAAGAATCAGAAATAGTAAGTCCAGGCGGAGCTTGCATGTAGATATCCTCATGAAGAGTACCATGTAAGAATGCATTGTTAACATCCAGTTGAAAAAGAGACCAGCCACGTTTAACTACTAGTGCAATTAAGGTTCGAATGGTAGTAAATTTAATAACTGGGGAAAAAGTTTCAGAATAATCCTCACCTTCCTTTTGAGTAAAACCTCTAACCACAAGCCTAGCTTTGTATCGCTCTATAGAGCCATCTGATTTCCTCTTGATTTTATAAACCCATTTACAACTAATAGGTTTCTTACCTTTGGGAAGTTTAACAATATCCCAGGTTTTATTAAGCTCAAGAGCCTCAAATTCATTAGCCATTGCTTTATCCTAGAGGGGATCACCTGCAGCTTGCTTACAAGTCTAAGGTTCAATATCAGTGAGTATACTGGAAGTGAGATGTTGAGTGCTGTCAGAGAGGTTGCTGAAGCATAAAGACTTGGAAGCAAGGCATGCATTAGTGATAGTATGACAACAAGAATCAGTGAGAGCATTTGTATCAGGGGCACCCATAGCAGAACCACAAACGTAGTCTTGAAGAGAAGATGGAGGCCTGACAATTCTGTTTGACCTCCTAATTGGTGGATTTTCTGTGGCAACGGGAGTAACACGGGAGGCACAGGGCCGTGTTTGAGGGGACAACACGGGCAGAACAGATGAAGAACACGGCCGTGTGGAAGAAGGACATGGCCGTGTCAAGTCACCAGAGGGAATATCTTCAATGGAATGAGGTAAAGGAGGATGGGAAAGATCAGAAACAGAAGAAGAATGCAAAGGAAAAATTGTTTCATGGAAAATAATATCTCTAGAAACCATGACCTCTTGAGTATGAAGATTCAAAACTTTGTATGCTTTCTTACCAAAGGGATATCCTAAAAAAATTCCAGGAAATAAGCGAGGCATGAACTTGTCTCTACCTTGAGGAATAGTGGAAACAAAACAAAGACAGCCAAAAGGTTTGAGGTGAGAAAATGAAGGCAATTGATTAAAGAGAACTTGATAAGGTGTTTGATTTTGGAGAACCTTGGAAGGCATCCTATTAATAAGGTAGGTGGCTGTGAGAACACAATCACCCCAATATTTTTTAGGTGAACCAGATTGATATAGAAGAGCCCTAGAAGTTTCAAGGAGATGGCGATGTTTGCGTTCAGCAACTCCATTTTGCTGGGGTGTATATGGACAAGAGGTCTGGTGGATGATGCCTAGGGAAGAAAAGAAAGTTTTGCTTGCTGAGCTACTACCAAGCTCATAAGCATTATCAGTCTTAATGACTTTGACAGTGGTATGAAACTGTGTTTGGACAAGATGGACAAAAGACTTAATGATGGAGAAAGCAGAAGACTTGTTATGAAGTAAATGAACCCAAGTATTTCTACTAAAATCATCAACAATTGTGAGAAAATACTTGTGGTTATCATAAGTAGAGTGTTTGTAAGGACCCCAAACATCAATGTGAATTAATCAAAGGGAGCCTTAGTTTCAGAATAATCCTCACCTTCCTTTTGAGTAAAACCTCTAACCACAAGCCTAGCTTTGTATCGCTCTATAGAGCCATCTGATTTCCTCTTGATTTTATAAACCCATTTACAACTAATAGGTTTCTTACCTTTGGGAAGTTTAACAATATCCCAGGTTTTATTAAGCTCAAGAGCCTCAAATTCATTAGCCATTGCTTCATCCTAGAGGG
The DNA here is from genome assembly GCA_003255065.1 of Cercis canadensis. NCBI lineage: Eukaryota > Viridiplantae > Streptophyta > Magnoliopsida > Fabales > Fabaceae > Cercis > Cercis canadensis. The sequence goes on along the minus strand of QAOA01000573.1, from coordinate 220,298 downwards.
GATCACCTGCAGCTTGCTTACAAGTCTAAGGTTCAATATCAGTGAGTATACTGGAAGTGAGATGTTGAGTGCTGTCAGAGAGGTTGCTGAAGCATAAAGACTTGGAAGCAAGGCATGCATTAGTGATAGTATGACAACAAGAATCAGTGAGAGCATTTGTATCAGGGGCACCCATAGCAGAACCACAAACGTAGTCTTGAAGAGAAGATGGAGGCCTGACAATTCTGTTTGACCTCCTAATTGGTGGATTTTCTGTGGCAACGGGAGTAACACGGGAGGCACAGGGCCGTGTTTGAGGGGACAACACGGGCAGAACAGATGAAGAACACGGCCGTGTGGAAGAAGGACATGGCCGTGTCAAGTCACCAGAGGGAATATCTTCAATGGAATGAGGTAAAGGAGGATGGGAAAGATCAGAAACAGAAGAAGAATGCAAAGGAAAAATTGTTTCATGGAAAATAATATCTCTAGAAACCATGACCTCTTGAGTATGAAGATTCAAAACTTTGTATGCTTTCTTACCAAAGGGATATCCTAAAAAAATTCCAGGAAATAAGCGAGGCATGAACTTGTCTCTACCTTGAGGAATAGTGGAAACAAAACAAAGACAGCCAAAAGGTTTGAGGTGAGAAAATGAAGGCAACTGATTAAAGAGAACTTGATAAGGTGTTTGATTTTGGAGAACCTTGGAAGGCATCCTATTAATAAGGTAGGTGGCTGTGAGAACACAATCACCCCAATATTTTTTAGGTGAACCAGATTGATATAGAAGAGCCCTAGAAGTTTCAAGGAGATGGCGATGTTTGCGTTCAGCAACTCCATTTTGCTGGGGTGTATATGGACAAGAGGTCTGGTGGATGATGCCTAGGGAAGAAAAGAAAGTTTTGCCTGCTGAGCTACTACCAAGCTCATAAGCATTATCAGTCTTAATGACTTTGACAGTGGTATGAAACTGTGTTTGGACAAGATGGACAAAAGACTTAATGATGGAGAAAGCAGAAGACTTGTTATGAAGTAAATGAACCCAAGTATTTCTACTAAAATCATCAACAATTGTGAGAAAATACTTGTGGTTATCATAAGTAGAGTGTTTGTAAGGACCCCAAACATCAATGTGAATTAATCAAAGGGAGCCTTAGTAGAGATGTGACTAGAAGGAAATGGTAATTTGTGATGTCTTGATTGGGAACAAACAGTACAAGGAACAAGATCACCATGATTACTGGATTTAGGAATATCAATTGGTAACATATGAAGTTTGTACAAAGGCATATGCCCCATACGTAAGTGCCATAGAGAAGTCTTATTTTTACTACAAGAGGAATTACAATTGACATTACAAGAAGAATTGAAAGGAACTTTGGAATTAACAAAATTATGAACATGTTGTTGAAGAATATACAGGCCTCCATTTCTTTTACCAAGGAGTATGTCCTTCTTCATTGAAGGGGCCTGTATGTAACACATGTCATCAGAAAAACATACTGAATATTGATGATGAGAAGTTAACTTGCTGACAGACAATAAATTGAACTTGAAAGAAGGAACGAAAAGGACATTAGAGACTGTTAAATGTGAAGAAATGACAACTGTGCCCATACTATTGACCCGAATAATCTCACCATTTGGAAGAGAAACAGAATAAGGCACCTTAACCTCAAGCATACTAGCAAAGGCATTTTTATCAAAGCATATATGGTCAGACGCACCAGTATCTATAATCCAAATATGTCCTTTATGAAAAGACTTGCTATGGTATGCATTTGTGGACAGATTACCTGCAAAATTGGCAGCTGCAAGAGTATCCAGTAAATCCATCTGATTTGCTTGCTCAACAGGTTTGAGGTTGTTCAAGAGAGTCATAAGTTGACCATATTGTTCAGTGGAAAATTGAAGAGCAGGAGAAGAACTATTCTGAGAATTCTCAAATGATTCTCCTTGAACTGAGCCAGAGAATTTCTTAGGCCTTTGAAACTTGAAATCAACAGGATAACCATGGAGTTTGTAACACTTCTCTTTAGTATGTCCTGGTTTCTTGCAATAATTGCAAGTGACACTGGATTTCTTGTTCAAATCATGCCTTTGAGGTGGATAATTGTTCCTTCCGGAATTGACATTCATTGTAGCAGTATCACTTGAGAAAGGAACAATAGGTGAAGCAATCTCCTTCTATTTTTCTTCATGAACAATGATGGAGTAGGCTTGATTGACCGTTGGCAAAGGGGACATCATAAGAGTATGACCCCTAACAGTTGAGAAAGCATCATTGAGCCCCATAAGCAGTTGAAATAACTTACGATCCTCAAAGTATTTATCTAGAACTCTTGCAGAACCACATGAACATGCATGAACAACTTGAAAATTCTTCAGTTCATCCCAAATCCTTTTAATTCTGGTGTAATAGGTGGAAACACTGTCTGCTCCTTGAGAAATTGAGTATAATTCCTTTTGAATTTGATAAACCAGAGAGTCATTGGCTTGTTCAAAGCGCTCAATGAGTTCAGACCATATCTCTTGTGCAGTAGAGATGTAAATCACACTTTCCGCAATGTCTTTGCTTAAAGCATTTAAAATCCAACTAATCACCATGAAATTACAACGATTCCAAGCATTTAGCAGGGAAGAATCAGATGTTGGTTTTTGCACTTCACCATTGATAAGCTCTAGTTTGTTCTTGGCTGAAAGAGCAATCACCATTGCTCTTTTCCAGGCATGAAATCCTTTTCCATCGAACTGTTTGGAGACAAGCACAACACCAGGATTATCTAAAGAATGCAGATGCAAAACATTTGAAGGATCAATCATTCCTTCTTCAAAACCTCGATGAGAGGCATTAGCAGAATTCACAGAATCAGATGCCATATCTTCAAAGAAAAATCAGAGAAATAGAAGAAAGGATCACAGAGAAATGATGATAAAAAAGAATCCAAGAAGAGATCGAGCTATTGAAGCTCTGATACCATGAAATCAGAGTTGAGCAAGGAAGCTTCTTCAGAGAAGAAGATTGAGGACGAGAGAGAAAATGAAATTGTAGAAAATGAATTTCTTAATTGATCTGAATAAACAGTTACATGAATATATACTTTAAACCAATAGCTGCCTTTACAAGATTGCCAGCTAATCATCTAACCAGAAACAAAACAAGCTAACTAACTTTGACTAACTAACTACGCTATATCAGGAAATAGAATAATAGATTTAACTTAGTGACACGGCTAGAACACGGCCGTGTTAACTTAATGAACATGCCCGTGTTCACTTAACTTAGCCCGTGTAGTCACCCGTGTCTGTCTTCAAAGAGTTCATGCTCTCTGTATTCATAACACGGTTATAACACGGCCATAACATGGTTGTGTTTGTCTTCAACACCAACAATAATTAGTCATAAATGGTTTGAGATTGACAAGGATATCATGCATGCTTTAATTGCCGGAATCTGAAAAATCAATATGATCACTAAGCAACTCTATATCAAACTATACTAAAATTGTGTCCATAATTTAAAAGGCTAACGCAGACAGATGAATTTGGAAAGAAATAGTTAGGACTGCATGAATCTGAAAACTGCACATGATATTTTCTTTGGTGAATAGAGGGTCTGAAAAGAAAAGGGATCCATTCAAAAGTTATTGAACACCATGAGTGATTTTTAAATTTCTGCAACTATATTTAGAGTAGTGTTTCATCGAGAGAGGTGCAAATAAATTAGTGTCAGATATTTAATTATGTGCATGTGGGTACTAAAGGACAGCCCTGTCTATCTGTGTCCACAAAACGCAGCAAGTAGCTGGTGGGTGAGTGTGCCTTCAGATCACCTATCTTCTTTCACTGAATAGAGAATATATATATATATATATATATATATATATATATATAATGGCTAAAAATAAGATGCCATCCCATTCCAGGCTTCGAATTTCACCTTCACAGTAACAGATTTTGATTATTTGGAGGTCACCAATCTCTATCTCTCTGCCACTAAGTCACTAACACACATTTCTACCAATGGACATTCCCATTGTCTTATATGCAGCCATGGCCAATTGGCCATAGTGATAGTGTGTGAGTCAGTGAAATTTATCTTACTCTAAAAATGGAAAACTAGATGACAGTGAAGTAGGTTTATTGCTTCATTTTAGTTATGAAATACCATATCATTTTCATATGTAATATAACACCAAGGTTAAAAATTGTATGCAGGTTCTATTATAAATTAGACAACATTATGTCATCTTGCTTACTGAAAGTCAAAGAAGTAAAAACTTCAAACAAACCATGTCTATAAAAGTAATATAAAAAAAAACCCCTAAATTTATAGGAACACTTAAATTCACAATTCTATCAAGAATCCTCCATCTTCACCCTCTTATTCTTTAGGTTGGTAGATGAATTTGCAAATGGGGCTTCTTCTTGATCACATTGTTGGATCATGTTCAAGGCTCTCTTTTCAGGTGTCACAAATTGACTTAAGGCATTCCCAGAAGACGCCTCGCCCTCCCCATTTTTTTCGGCATCGATGCTATCTATTTGACTTCCACCAAGCTCCAGGATTGAGGGTTCATTAACCTTGTCCTTCACATAAGAGTAAATAACGTAAATAAATATTTTATATTTATAAGTGAAAAAAAGTGAACAAAACAGAGTAAAAAATGATTACTTGTTCTTTACCCAAATATCCGTCAAATTTTTTCAGCAATGTTGGATCACTATTAGTCTTCCATATAGTGTATGTGATGAATTGCCTTGTTATATTTTCTCTCTTCACAAAAACCTTGAAGAGCATTGTCTTACCAACCAAGCTAATGAGCTCACGAGGGTAGGCTTCATCCTCATCAAAGTTGTCCGCCCTATTTTTGATGGAATAATTCATAAGCAACAATTAAAATGGCACAAAAATTATAAGGTAAACATGAGCATCTTTTTTATACATAAAAACGCACCTTTAGAAAGCGATCCCTCATCTCCAAAACACCCATTTTGACAAATTGTTCAACGTCCCGGTCCTACAAAACGAAGCTTGTTGTGCCTTCATCATCCATCACATGAACCTGTACCCTAAAACTACATATTACATAACATGTTAGTAACCTAGAAGTGATTATTGTCATTTACAAAGATAATCTAATATAATATTATAGTAAATTGTGTAACAAAATGTCTAAACCTTGCAATAGGATTTCTTATATGGCCAGGGTGATTTCTACTGTAATAACGACCATCGTCATCAATCTTGACACCAACATTATGATCACGACATTTCAATAGATACCAACTGTAGACACTGGTTTCTTTCCAAATAACAGAAACAAAATAAAAAATATATAATAGTTTAGTGATAAAAGAAAAGAGACGTGGGTTAATGTGTCACATGCATGAGTTTTAGTTTTTTTTTAAATGGACAGTTTAAGTTAGAGACGTGAGAGAGGGGGGCAGAACAGTTAGCAAAGAGTGGGAGATGGGCTAGAAGAGTTAGACATAGAGAGGGAGACGTGAGCTGATAGAGGGAGACATGGGGGTGAAGATTAGCAATATAAAAGGGGGACAACACACAAAGCAAAGAGGGCAGAGAAAAAGAAATAGAGCAGCAGGCGAAATAGAGAAAATAGAGACCAACAAGAAGAGAGAACAGCAACCAAGAAACACCAGAGAAACAGATTTTGAGAGACAGCAGCAGAGAGGAACCGAAGGAGCAAGAAAAGAACCAAAAAGACCCAAAGGCAAAGAGAGAAAATAGCAACCAAGAGAACCAGAAAAGCAAGAGCAGTAGTGTGGAGAAGAAGAATCTAGAATAGCAACAAAAAGCAAGAATAACAGAGATATAAACAAGAAAGGAAAAGGGAGAAGCACTCCTATTGGAGCAGGTAAGTGATTTTTACTATAATTTCTTAGTGAAATTCAGTACTTATAAGCAAGAGAATGGACAATATCTTTAAGAGCCATAAAGATGCACTATGTTACAAATTGTAATATTCGTTTGCACTTTGGCATGGCTTGGGGAAGTGTTTGCCTTATTAGCTATCATTAGTGTTCTCTTTTTAGTTTCTGTGGTTAGATTAATTTGGGATAAAGAGAATGAAAGTGAATTACTTGTTGACCATATATGTGTTTTCATTGTTTCTTAATTAATTGCAATTAATTCACCCAAAATTCATGAGGATATGAAGATAAAGAGTTGATAAAAATTGCCTTATTCTCTAGTCTGGGTGTTATTTTTAGACATTGTGAGAGAGAGAAACTCAAATTAGAGAGAGAAACTTCCTTTGAGAAAGAAAAAAAATTGAATTAAAAAGGAAGAGACAGAAACTTCAAAGCATAGAAGCCATAGATTGAGAGAAGAGAAACGAATTTCTTACCTTGAAGTCATCACTTAAGAACCCATTTGGCTAGCTTTCTAGATTTGAGAAAGGGAGTCTTGGTCACTGCGTTTTTTTCTCTGCTCTCTGTCAACTCATTCTTTCTTTCTTCTTTTATCTATTGCTGAAACTTGTTCTTTTTTTTTATGAATTATATTTGACTTAGTCTAGGCCTTTAGAATGGAGCCTTGGTCCAATATTTCTTATTTGTATCATTGCTATGAGTATGGGCTAGAGGGTTTAAGTCTAAATGGGTTGTAACAAGTTTTTTTTTGTTTAATTTGGTTGGGTCTGGTCCGAAATGGGCCAGCCCACCAGATACCTTCTTTTTGTTTCATTTGGGTTGGACTATTCCTTTTATTTTGGCTTGAATTTTGAACTTTCTTTATTCTTTTTAGTGGACTTATGGATTGTTGGATCAAGCCCACGAAATGGGCTGAATTATTATTAGTCATGGGCTGCCTTAGTCATTTTATTTGGTGATTATTCAAGCCCATAAAATGGGCTGATCCATGCTTCTTATTATTTTTGGTTGGGCAGAATTATGTGTATATTGTCTCCATTATTTTTAGGCTGAATTAATTTGGACTATTTTTTGTGTGGACTAGCAACCCACGAATTTTGATTAATTTGTTCAAAGAAAAATCTGGTTCATGTCTAATTAATTTGTTTCATGTCTCTTTTATCATCCCACAAATTTCTAGTCCATTTTTTTTTTATTTGTAATTATTAACTTGTTGATTGGGTTAGATCACTTAAATGGGGTTAATCTATTTATATATTTAATTTTTTTTTACTTATTTAAATTAGGTTTTTTTATTATTTTATTTTATTTTGGGGTTAGATTATTTTTTATTTATTTTAATTTTTGTTTTTTTTATTATTACTATTATTTATATTCATTTATTTTAATTTTTCGTTTTTTTTTTATTTTTTATTATATTTTACTTTTTTTTCCTCTCTATTTAAATGGTATAATTGAAATTAAATTAGAAGTAAATTTTTTTTTCTTTCTCTTAATATATCATGCATTTTTATATTAATTTAGTTTAATCTGTGCGAATAGTATCCATAGGCCCTTTACTTGTCAAGGGAGGGATAAGAGCGACTTACTCCCATAGGGGTGGCTCTCTTATCCACCTGAGGTAAGGATAAGCGCCACTTTGGAAACCGAGAAGCGTGGGAACAAAGTGGAAGGATTAGGACGCGATTAGATTCATGCATAGCATAATTTGAAAATTTGAAAATTTTGAATTCCTTTTAATTTCAATTTCGAAAATAAGAAAAAAACCTTTTGAATCATTGCGATCTGCGCGGACTTTGATCCCTAATTAGGGTACGTAGGCATTCGAGGGTGACAAATCAAGTCCTGTTTTAAATAATCACCTATTTTTTTTTCTCTTAGGGNAATAATCACCTATTTTTTTTTCTTTTAGGGATGAAATAAATACAATTAGGCCATGATTTAATTTGCACAATTAATTTTAGGTAACCGTCGTTTAGACGGGTGTTCTAGGGTGCCTAACACCTTCCCTATACACAATTAGACTCCCAAACCCTCTCTGGTTCGCAGACATATTTTTTTTAGAAATTAAAGGGGGTTTTCCAATTGTTCTCCAGATTTTTAATACGATTGGTGGCGACTCTAGAGTTTTCATTTCGAAAACCAAATCTCTTTTTATTTTAGTCATCTTCGTTCTAGTGACCTCCAGGTACGTTATGACACCAATTATCTCGACTACTCTTAATGTCTATGATCGTAGCTTTGATAATGTAATTACCCTCCTGGAACACATTCGAATAAAATATTATAGATTTCTATAGATTATGTATAAATGAATTGTTTAATTAATAAGACACTAACCTTTTCGCATGCAAACAAATCACTAACTGTCAGACGACCATTGGAGTTAAGGAATTCATCTTCAAATGAGTTATTTGATTGGCTAGAAATTTGGGTCAGTTGTTGAGAGAAGCTATCCTCCTTTGCCTCAATACTAATACAATATACATCACACATAATTTGGCCTAAGATGTTGTGCGACACAAAATTTCATGACAAAAAGGATTCATGATTATGAATGAGGCATACTAACCATTCAAGAAAATTCTTGATCTCCGGCACAGTATGCAAATTTGTAATCAATTTAGTAGCCCAGAATGTGTTTGACACATTTATATTATCTGAAAAAGAACACCAACATAACATTAATATGATACCACCACATTTGATGTGGAATAGTAGGAATTCAAAATCATTAGCCAATTAGAAATGTGTGATCATCGTCAAACAACTTACTTTTCCCAAATTTACGAATCTTGGCAAAACAGATAACAATAACAATAGGGCCAGCAGCATGATTCTTCACATATGATAGCGATTCCTCAGCAAAGTTCCCATATAAAGTAACATCGGTGGTACACTTACTTGAAACCAAAACAAATCAATATTAATAAATTAAAGCATCTATGTATATTATAAATAAAAAAAATACATAGGAGGACAGTTTGAGTGGTACTTACTTCAAATCCTCAAGCGTAATCAAGAGGTACCTTACTGGCTTCCCATTCTTCTTCCTTTCCTCAATTTCACCAATTGACCTTAGCATACCAATGAGATCAAACCAATACCTAAATTCTTCCTCAACCAGCCGTTGAGCTTCAATATCATTGAAGCCCATAAAATTGAAACCATGAATGGGAATATCTACGCCTATGGTCTCTTTCACACGTGTCTCAAACCTAAATATCAATTTGAATTTATGATGTGTGACTCTGTAGTCACCCATGTTGTGCTCAACAATGAAAGTGTCCATAAAATATACATGGCTTTCAGTTATAAGATTTCTAAATTTGTAAACATACGTCTCTTTGACATATGCACCAATCTTGCCACCCTAATAAGAAATTCGTGTTAGACACTTTTGTGATCTATAATCAAAATACATTGCAATAGGGTAAAGTAATGAACAAACCTTTTCATCAACCAGGACCATCTCGATCTCCTTCTCCAGCCTTGTTCTTTTGTATGAGGGAACTTTCCAAAGACGAACAACGCGCACCTTAATCTTCCAATTGCGCAGATCCTTGGTTATGTCAAATACATCAACCAATTTAGCAACCATTCCGTCTTGGAGAAGCAGTTTAATGTTTGTTATAATATTGCTACTCCTACAACAAAGAAGATAAATGAGATTGCTACTCCAATTTAGCAGCCATTCCGTCCTGGAGAAGCAGTTTGATATTTGTTATAATTATTGCTACTCCTACAACAAAGAAGATAAATGAGATTGCTACTCCAATTTAGTAGCCACTCTGTCCTGGAGAAGCAGTTTGATAATTATTGCTACTCCTTTCTAGTAAGTCCATTAACTCTACTATGTACTGTATATATCTATGCATTTCATTAACAAATATATAAATACAACATGCATATATATATATACTATGTACTGTATATATCTATGCATTTCATTAACAAATATATAAATACAACATGCATATATATATATATATATATATATAGATATATACAGTACATAGTATATATATATATGCATGTTGTATTTATATATCTATAATAATCATGTTGCTGACTACCTTGAAAGGAATAACAGAACATGATTCAAGGTGTAACTAATTTTATTTCATAGATTTAGTTTATATCATGTTTTCTTTTAGGAGAGGGTCACCATTATGGTGGGGTATTTCAGGATTACCGGGATTCATCAATTTAAGGTAGTGTACTTGCTTACTTGTTAGAGTAAGGAAGAGCGGGTATCTAAGAATTAGGAGGTAGCAGGGGTATCTTAATCGTTAGGGTCGGAGTAGTAGCCTGAGCACTCCTTCCTTCACTCCTTAGCATAGGCAGCTGATGCAAAGATGCTAATGACGAAAAAAGGGATTTCTTCATTGCTTTTCGTCATATAGGTAGGGCGAAAACAGGCATTCCCTGCTAAGTATGAGTTAGCAGCCGGCTTTTATCCTTCGTCATGGGGAAGGTTATAAGAAATGAAGGCTTCGTCCTGTATTCCTCTACCGATGGTCGAGCAACTTTCATTCCTGTTCAAGGAACGTAGTAACTCGACTGTTAGGAGAGGAACGGAGTAAGGAGACTTAACGGATTCCTTCATATCATACTTGGGAATGAACTGGATTTAGTTGCTTGTCGTAAGCCGGAAGATGAATGCAAGAAGAGGATCTTGATTCTCTAGAGCTCTCTATAGATATAGGATAGTTCCCTAGGTCAATGAAATTGGATTTTCAGCCTTCGTACGTCCTGTAAGGAGAGGGTTTTTGAGCTCTCTTGATAAGGATCGGAAGTGACGCTGCTTTAGCTACATTTTCTAATGCTAGCCTCTTACCTTTATCGTTCGACTAACGGTCTTCTCCTCATCGGGAACACCTAAGTCTCTCTTGTTCATTGAGAATCAAGCTTATCCGACTACGGACCCTTACCAAATAACCTGAAGGTCGACTGACTAAGGAGAGGAACGAAGACTTACAGGAGCAGAGATACTCTTTCAAAGGTTGTTTTTCCTTGCCAAGAAAGCATTCTCAGGAAAAGCATTCCACTATAGTATAAGGATGAGAAGCGAGGAAGAAGAAAGAAGTGCTAACGTGGTAGCTGCGGTGAGAACAAGGTCTTTTTTAGGCCCAGGCTCAGGACCTACTTGTCTATTATCGTTCGCTTAACGGGATATTCTTTGGAACATCCCTAAAGCTCTCTTGCTAGCTCCAATAAACTCAGAATAGGAGTTAGCTTCCTTACTCTAACAAGTAAGCAAGTAAACTACCTTTAGATTGATATTAACATGGAACTCCTTCGTCATCATCAACTTCCCTAACAATCCGAGCATAGCAAGTGAGCTAAGGGAGTTCACTCGGCTTTGTTTGTTTTGTTGCTGCTTACTCTTATCTGTCATAATCAGATAGCTTTCTCAGGTACCATGCATTCCTTCAACAGGTTTGAAGATGCTCGACCAAATGGATTCACCCTATCCTACTCCGAAAAGGACTAGCTTGTAAACTGGCATTTCTATCATAGGATAGAAAATAATCCCAGGAAACCTACCAACATGGGCTTCATCCCTCTCCTGCTAATCCGAGGGAATTTAAGGAATTGGATCTATTTCTCTTATGTTGTTGTTACCTATATTCTAGTGTGCAATAGAAGAATGACGAATAAGCCTACTCCGGGATTGAGAGAATCTTGATTTTATGGTTGATGCGGTAAGAATAGAGGATAGGGAATGCTTAGTTGCTCTGATTCTGATTCGTCGGAACAATCTTTCTTTGGATTTCATGGATTTGAGCGGACTCTTCCCTTCTAGGAAGTCCGAGCATCCCTATGGAGTTGCCTTCGGCTTCTTGGTGGGCTTCCCTTCTTAAGTGCCAGGAGAGTCAAAGGTCAACCTCTATAGTTGCACTTCTGCCTATACTTTCTTACCAGCTAATCCTATAAACAAATAGGAGGCATTCTTCTTGAACTTCTTTTCCAGTCACTCCATGCTAACAGCTACTTCACTGCTAACCTCTGATGCTAGTGGCAATCTTCCTTACAGTCTATAGGATTTTCTCCTTACCTTAATAGTTTATCTTTCTTTCTCTGTTTCCGGCATTTCTAAGGCAAAGGACTTGCTTTATTAAAGAGAATCCCTTTCCTTTCGAGCTATTTCATTCCTTTCCTAACCTTTGCTAAGAACTTCTTTCAGGAAGAGTTAGCTAAGAATGAATAAGAGGTATTCCTTTATATTGAGATGCCTATTCCTTAGGAAAGAAGAGAATGTTGATAACTACCCCGTATTTTCATATTCATCTAAACCGCTCCGTGGGCTTACAATATGATTTAGGTTAGGAGCTAACAACATCTTTAGCTACATTCGTCAATTCTGATATTCCTTTTAGCTATCCTTCTTATATAGGATATTGATTTCCTCTGCTAAGCCTTACGGTGCCGGTAGAGGTATTCATACATAAGATGACGAATGAAGGCGTTCCAAAGGTAGTAACCACTAGGAGATCCCTCGAACCACTACCTTCCTCTCTAACTAAGAATTCCTTTCAGTATGAGTTAGTTATAGATTTAGGATGGCCTTCGTTGTATGGGTTAGTTAACGGCGGTTAGCTACCTTTTTCTTATTCTTCCTTCTTTCCCAATGAGCCTTCCCATCTCTTTGACGTCCCATGAATCTATATATAATCCCACCAGGTTGGAAACAGCCATTTATTCAACAAGGTATGAAATGGGTCTTCCTGATTGAATCAGTGCCAGTGGAATTCTCAATTCCATTCTTTCTCTTGTCCTGCCTAACTCCCTGAGAAGGGTATGGGAAAAAGCTTCTTTTCTTTCCCTCTGAGAATGCTTTTCTGGTGGGATCCGGCTAGCTACAAAACAAGTAAAAGCAAGTACCAGTCTATGTTTAAGACCCGATCAATCCCCTAATCTGAGAGTATTATTGCTCTTTCTAAAAGGAATGCATGATCAGCTAAGGGACGAAGTTGCATTTATATTATGACGGATAGGGGAGTAGCGAAGACTAGGGAGTTAGCAGTTACAAAGAAAAAACAACTACTCTCTTTCTATTCTATTGATTGAGAATGTAGCTAAAGCTGCTAAACTCTTTTAAGCTATACCTGTCATCTTCCTTGGATTATTTACATGTGGTATGAAAGCTGAAAGCATGAGAAGGAAGTAGCTAAAAGCATTCTCTGTAAGTAGCTGACCCTGAGGTTTGAAGAAGCATTTATTAAGGAGTGGAAGCCGGCTAACTCATAAAGGAAGCTAATAGAGCTAAGCCGAGTTTAGCCCCTTTCAGTTGTTAAGGTTAGGAGTTCAGTTGCTGCTAGGATCCTTGGCATAATATGCCTGAAGTAAGAAGAGTTGAGTCGACTCGGGACAATTCTCTATCTTTTCCTCTGATGGTTAGCTCCTTCGTTATATCCCTCGAATGGAATCCTGTGTTATTTATTTTTATTTAAGGTTGTTGAAGGCTAAAGCACTTAGCTGCTACCGGGATTTCTTCTATTTTGATAGGATTTCTTAGTCGGAACGAAGGTAGCATTTAAAGGAGAGGGATGACGATGCTTACTTGTTAGAGGAAGGGAAAGAAAGGGCAGCTTTGCCAAGGATTCCGATCCTAGGGAAAGGAAAGAGAGAGACTTCTATGCGCCCCTCTAAAGAGTCTTTACTTGAGTCAACTCAAAGCATTCGAAATGGAAAGATGAAAGCAGGGATTAGCTTACTTCCTACTTCCTAACAAGATATGAATAGCACAACATAAATACCTGTTTATCTAACTCCTAAGAATCAGGAAAACGACGAAGAGAGCTAGCCGGCAAAGAATGAATCTCATGTATCTAAATCCGGTAATCCGAACCCCTATATAAAAGAATGCCGATATTGACGAATGAAGGATTAACAAGAAAGAGTCCGTAAAGCAAAGGAAGAATAAAGAAGCTATAACCTGCTAAACTCTTCTTCCCTTTTAATGCATAAAGAAGCCCACTCTATTCTTAGCTACCCAAGTGGAATGAACTAAGATCCGTGAAATCCCCTATCTTTCATTATTAGCAACCATGCCTTAGCAGCCAATGCTACCAAGAGATGAAGGTAGTGTCCGGTGACGAATAGGAATTCATTGGTTTTATTACTACCTCCGGAACGAGGTTTTTATTCCTAACTCTTAGATACCTAGAAGATAACCCGTCACCCGTTCACAAATCAATACCCTGACTTAGCTTCCCCTTCTTCCTAATAAGCTTCCCGCAAAGAAGAAAAGGATGTTATTCAATTGCCGGAATATGAATAGCACCCCTGAGCTCAAGACTGATGACGGATAGGATGGGGAATTCTCCCTCTTTTTCGAGACTTTAATCGGAATTCAGAGGGAATCCTTCTCTTTTGTCGAGCTATTCCTGCCAAAGATGTTAATAATCTAGGTTTCCCTATGGGTCCAATATGATCTTAAAAATAGATGAGTAATGGTGATGCTAATCCAAGTCATTGAAGGAAGATGCCAACTCTTCTTCCCAAGCAAGGATCCGAATCCGAGGAAAAGCAGGTCAATCTGCTGCTTCTCAATTCCATTAGAAAAGAGGGCTTCAAAGCCCAATCTCAGTGAAAGGCATGAAAGAAAGGAAGCCTATGCATTCCACCTCTGATGGCAACTCGTCGATTCTGTAGGAATCTCTAGAAGCAAGCCTAGGTTCAGACAGCAAGCCGGGGTTCGGTTCCATATTCATTTCTGGAACTAGGGATCCATCCACTTACTTACTTTGGTCATATGCAGATGAGATTTTACGACCTAGAGCTGCTTACAATCTATCCCATCGAAAGGCTGGCTTTTAAAGGACAAGGTAGTTTGGGAAGCTAATAAGGCTTCTATCGATCATCAATAGGGAGTCCTTTCTTTCAAAGATGGCCCACTAGCACTAGGGAATTCTGGTCCTTTAGTTGATCCACATGAATAAGTATTTTCTGCCAACGGAGACATCAAATCAAGGCAAGTGCACTTTCACTTTGGTCGATTAGATCCCTGTATACAAGTCGTACCTGGCTGACTTACTTTCCTCTGCTCTTACTCCCGCACTCGGGAAAAGAGGAGCTACTGACACTGACTACTCTCTGCTATCTTTTACATTATGCCATTAAGGAAGCAAACTCTTAGCTACTTTTTTTTCCGGATCCATTTACCGATCGGAGATTTATTCCCTTCCTTCCCCGTGGCCCAAGAGCCTCTTTCCTGCTACTTGAAATAAGGATTTGCCCATTTTTCGACATTAGGAGATTAGATCGCTTCCCTGAAAGAGGACCCTCTTTTAAAATATCACTCACTGAGAAGATTATGGTCCCACTTTGATTAGCTTATTTACTCGTTTAGAACCTGGACATTGATCCTGACCTAGCCTACTTCCTTTTCTCCCGCTTTCATGGTCTTTATGGGGAGTAGCAAGGGGTAAGGCATCGGTTAATGGTTATGGGATCCGTGGTTCATTATCCGAAACAGATGGATTCCTATCTGGTTAGTCTTCCCGATCTTCAAGGAATTCGATATCTGCTACCATTGGTCTTGACTTGCCTGGAGACATGGGACTTAATCCGCCACACCTTGGTATTAGGAGAATAAAGAGCTTCTTTTCCAAATCCTTTCTTAGCTAGGGAAGAGAAGGCTCGGAAGAGGGAAGAAAAGATGATCCTTTATTAGAGCTATTTCAGAACCAAGAGGAAGCATCCGAACTAGGAGCGTACGTCCATACCAAAGGTCGATAATGTATGGTATCGAACTAAGAGGTATCGGTTTTTGGTACATCAGTTCGAATCCTTATCCTTGCATATCCGAACTAAGAAGTACGTACTGTCTATGGAGTGTAGCCAAGGGCTGGACTTCCAGGAGTGAAATACTCTGGTTTGATAGAACGTGGCATTTTCACCTTTCTTTTCTCCATTCCAGGTACATTTCTCTGCTTTACTTTTAAAGTAGGATCAAATGTGGGAAAATGGTAGTGTGATCTCACAGTGATCTCACTCTGGCAGAATCAATCTAATGTGTCACAAAGTGGGAAAGCCTACGGTACCGTAAACTTAGGAGTTCCAAAGACAACATAGATGACCTAGTGCCCTTCTAGATGGAGCCAGGTTAGGTCACTTCGATCGCTTAAGCCCTTACTGCGATAGAGTAGGCCACTTTAGTTGACAAGGTTATATGGTCTAGAATTCTGCTACCTGTGAAAGAAAGGTTACGAAAGATGTTTTGAATGGCATTCCCCCTGATTGAGGAGAAAGAGCCAGTCGTAGTCCCACTAATGGTTTACGGGTGTTAACTCTTGCTTCGAGAGTCATCCTTATTAATAGGGGGTCTACTCCTTTTCATGGTAGAGCTTCTTTGATTTCCTCAGATAAGTGCTATTGACTGCTTGATGTTAGTACCACTCGATGGATAGAGGAGGCATAATTCAAAGTTTCGACATGAGTGTTCACTCAATTGCAAGTTGGTAAGGTGCTCCTCTTTGCCCAAAGCCTTATAACTGCAGGCTTTACTACAAGCAAGTCCCAAGCAATTACTAAACTCCAAGCTACTTATGCCAAGCTGCTAACCTCTGATGGCAACTCTTGAGACCTGATCAATCCCTCTCCTGGGACGTCAAAGAGAAGGGAAGTTAAGTCGGATTGATGATAGCAGAAGTTGGTACGGATTTGAGCGGACTCTCTTGCTCTTAGGACTGATTCTTTTATTTGTCCTTTTCCTGGCTTTTATTCGGAATCTTTATCCTCGGTGACGCCCTGCATGGTAACTTGTCCGGGCACCCTATCGTTGCGGGGCTAGTATCCTACTAGGACACTACCACTCCTCACTTGCCCGGCTGCGAACTCTTCGGACTTAGCTTGGGACTCTTGGGACTTAGCTGGGGACTCTTGTTTCCCTTTTTTCTTGTATGTCTTCTCTGGCTCTCTATTCCTTCTTCCTTGTGGCTTTGGGGCAGCTTAGAGGGCTGGGTCTGGTGGTATGGGGGTGACTGCCCTATAGGGCTAAACTACAGCATCCGAGCGTAGCAAGGAAGCTGACGAATAAGTCTTTTCCAAAGAGTCTTTCCTTTCCCAAGCACACTAAACACATAGATAGAGATCAGTGAAGGAATATTATCTTCTTTTTTATCTTTCTTTTGAGTTCCCTTGGAAACCGTCATTTCAGGTTGTGAAAGGGCTGCTTTCTTTTCCTCTGATTCTGATTCTTGCAATTGAGACATATATTATGGATATCCCAAGGAAACTACTTGATAGAAAACAGACATATTATGGATATGCAGTCCTGGGTGATATTTTTAATTGAGATTGAAAACCTTCAAATGTTTGCGTTATGTTCTGACTTTGACAAACTTTCTTTGAAGGACGACATTGGTGGTTCTTCGTCTTCATCTTCTTCTAGTCTAGTTCAACCTTCGTCTTATGGTTATCGTGGTACCTTTCACCGTTTCTTACGCAGTTGGACACATTCTCTTTGGGGCGAGTCTATTATTAAACAATTACGAGCTCCTTTTATAGAACTCCCACGCCGTTTTATGGAATCATCATCATTCCAGTCGTATGACATACGTATGGGTTTTGGTTTTCCCTTTCTTCGGGGTCAGACACAGTACTTACTTCAAGAATTGAAGTTGCCAGAATCGTTTGATAGGTTTTCTTTTATAAGTGATTCTCTTGGTTTATCTTTTATTCGCAGACCACTTTCAGACCAAGCGTTGTTACTTTATAGCTATTCCGGTAGCGGTATGCGTAGTTTGGTCACCGATGGTTTAAGTAAACTATTGGTTGATGTAGTTACTTATTTTAATGGTAGGTATGGACGTTTCTTGGTTCTAGTCTGCTTGGGCGTTGGTTGTACTGTCTGGTACGCGTTTGTGCCGGGCTTTGCCGAAATTGCCCCCGATGATTGGAGGTTCCGTCCTTTTATCTCGTTTGAATCATTTTTTGATATGGATTTTAAGGCCCCTGGTTTTCATAGGGCATGTTTTGTTGAAAGAAACGACGTTTCTGCATCGGTTGAGTCTGCTATGGTGAATGATGTTCCTTTTGCAGATATCAAAATCCCAGCTAGCGGCCATGTGCTTAAGGCTGTTGCTTTGGGTGTGATTGTTGTTTTCTTACTAGCGGTCGGTAAAGTTCCTGACGTATCAGATGCAATGAATGTACAGTAATAGGATGATTATGATTGGAGTTAGCACACTTTATAAGAGTCGTTTAGTTTATTCTCATAGTTCGTCTTTTCAGTTTCATCCTTCCCCTACCATTATTTTGACTAGAGATTTGAATACTGTAGAATGTTCACTTGTGCAGCTGTCTACTGATATTGACTTTATCTATAAAGATTTGACGGAGAATAATCTATTTAGTATGTCTCGCTACCGATTAGCTGTTATTCAACAAAAAATCGTTTCTGGTTTATACGTTCTATCTCCGCTACAAGTTAAGTTCATAAAGAAGGTTGATCTAACTCTGTTTTTACTTGATACGCTATCTGATTGTCCCGATATCATGCTTGGGACTGGCTCAGATCCAGATATGATTTATGTGGTTATGCCTGATAAAGAGGATGTATTGGTGTTAATGGGAATCTCCCTAATGTTATTTCGTCTTTATCATGGTCGCTTGCCAAAAGAAGGTTACCGATTGGAAGATACGGTTTCTTCCTTTTATTACAGTCTTCAACAAATGGGAAAGGTGGATAAACTGTACAGCCTTGACTTAAGTGCTTCATTAAGGATTCTTCCAATCAGTCTTATTTTAGATAAGGTTAAGCAATTTGTTGGAGATGGTTCTGTTTATAAACTCATTTCATCTTACCTTTTTCTCCCTATCATTGATGAGGATGGAAATCATAGAAGCTTTGGTGGTATTCCACTTGTGGGTGAAATCACGAGGGTATTATTCAATATAGTCTTAATGGACATCTTCGATCGTGAGTTTCCCAAAAGGTTTCCTGGGATTGCATTTTCTAGATTCAACAATGAAGTTTTGATTTCGACTCGAGGAAATGATGAAGTAATCTTCGACGAGAAAGCAGGATATGCGCTATTGGAAGAACTCAGTCTGGCAGGAAAGATCGTGTCTATTGGACCAGGTGATGATCCCCTTCCGTGTTATACAAAGATTGTATTTTTGGACTCTGATAGTAAGGTACACGTGTGCAATCCACTAGAATATTATTAGTAGCAGGGCAAGTAGGAGTTCGTAGTGGAAGATGCTAAGTCCTGATATACCTGATTCCGATCCTTGTTCTATCAAACAAGCTTGTAAACACCTTAGAGTCGAGTTACTACTTTCCTCTCCCGTTGGTCGAGTGACTTCGTATCTCTCCTTTCAGTCAACAGAAGACAGGCTTTTAATAGTTTGTTTGCCTGCTAGTGAGACTTAGGGATGCCATAATTGGTATACCGCTAGTTGAACGAGTGAAGGTAATTAGTCCTGGGATGTAACTAGCCCCGCAAGGAACCGCCTGGAGGCGGAATCAAAAAAGGTAATAGCTAGCATTAAAAAAACATCAAACAAAGGCTTTTAGCTTCTGTTTTGTTTTCTTAATGAACAAGTGACCATTAGTGATTCCCGATGAGGAGAAGCACTGATGGGAACGATTAAGGAGTTAAAGGCCTTATCTTATAGAGTGACTCTTCCGGCTCTTAGCTCGCATCCTACGACTGATGCCTTGACTAACAAGGTTTCTGCTGCTTTGTCCGTAGCTACCTCCTTATTACATCGAGCCTCGTTATCACTCGTAGCTCACCTCTCAAACGATATTAGACAAGCACTTGATTGCCTACCTTCCTTATAAAAAGAAGATAGTCCGGACAAGCTACCATTAGGGATGTTCTAAAGAATAGCCCGTTATGGCCCTACAAGCACGTAAGAAAGTAGTAGAAAGAAAAGAGCTATATTGCTAACTCATCTTATCTCCCTTAGCTTTGAAAGTAGCTTCTCTTTTTCCTTCTTTTATAGGAGAAAACCCTGGTAATCTTACTTTATATGAATATTCATTATCAATCTTGAATTCCCTAACAAACCTATGATTTTAGCTTCTTTTGCCAGTAACATGTGAGACTTAGGGATGCTCTGATGAGAATCTCGTAAGCCGAACTAAAGGTAATTATGGAACGGGTGTAACTACCCCCGGAGTGAACAATAATAAGTAAGCTTCGCATTAAACATCAAACATCAGCTTTTAGCAGCTTTTTTGTTTTCTTAATGAACAAGAGAGCTATTGAGATGCTATAATTAGTAGCTCAACTAGCGAATGATATTAGACTGTATGGCAAAAGCTATCCTTAGAAAATGTAGCTAAAGGAGCTCACTCCTTGACAAGAGAGAGAGGTAAGAGATGCCATAGTTGGTAGCTCACCTCTCGAACGATATTAGACAAGTAAAGGCCAGAGCTAGAGCTAGAAGCTAACTCTTCCTAGTCCTCTCTCTTAGCTGCCCTACGGATTTCAAGACAAGAAGAAGAAGCAGTCCCATTATTGATAGAGTAAGGAAAGCAGCTAAACGGATGCTACTACCTGGACTCTATTCTTTGATGGGATAACTCTTTCCTGAAAGTGCATAAGCGTCAGGTTAGGAAAAGCAAAGAGCGGTAATGAGAGATATGAAATGCATGCTAGCAGCTCAATCCTAAATCGTGGTATCACTGATGATAAAAGGAATCCTTAACTAACTCCTATTATCTCCCTTAGCGTCAGGATAGGTAGCTAATTGACGAATTAGACGATATTGCTGCTAACCCTAAATACAGAATATAACGAATCCCGGAACTCCTTCTTTGTGATATGAAATGAAGGAATCCTACTTACAGCTGTTACTCTTAACCTAATAAGACGGAACGCTCATTTGACGAATTTGTATTCATACCCACGACAAGAAGAAGAGTTAACAGCAGAGTTGCCATCATAGCTAACCGTCTTCCATGCTTTTAACCCTCAAAAAATCAATCATTAGCAAAGGAATGAAATAGGGAGTTCCATGATGCTTATGAATTCAACTAGCTCATACGTCACAGCTGTTGTTTTAGTAGGCATACCGGAAAGATGAGTCCATAAATGGATGACCATGAATAAAGAAAGGAAGCTACATTCAATAAAAGGGAATTAACAATCTATCATCAATTAGTAGCTACCCTACCTTAGCTCGGTATGCTAAGAAAGATGTTGTTCATAATGAAAGAATCATTGAGCTTCCTAGGCTCCGTTTATCCTGTAACAAACTCAATCCAACAAGCAAGCGACGTCTTTATTGACCGTTTAGTAGAGTAGCTTAAAAGGAATGGATGCTAACTCCTCGTTTAAAGGAATCCTTAACTAACCCCTACTTACAAGAGTAAGGAAAGCAGGATTACTGTTGTTAGTCTTAGAATTCGTATTCATACCGTCGAAATCCTTCTCAATCCCCTAAGCTGATAGGATTCTTATTGAATTCTTCATACCTGTTATCGTCAATAAGGAATCTAAGAATCCGGCAACTCTTTCTTTATGATACCCGGTTAAGACTCCTTAACTAAGATCAGGAATATAAGGAATTAACAACCATTCTTTCTTTCCCGTCTTTCACGATAAAGAGGAAATCGATAACCAGGAAATAAAGAATTCATTTATCCACTCGAACCAGTCCTACCCATATATAGAATTGTTAGCACAAAGGAATGAAAGGGATTTAGCTAATTCTTTAATTCTCCCTTCCGGCTTATCCTTATTAGCAGTTCTGTCTTAAATGGAAGGTATTGAGTTATGATATGGATGTTCCGGGTAATCCGTCAATTAATGGGACTTTGGCTTCTGATATAAATAACAGGTATTAAAATATCATCGTCACCGGGTAGCATACCGGGCTAACAATGAAGGAAAGGTTACGTTCCAAAGGTAGTAACCACCCGGCCCCTCTCTCTTTACTAAGAAAGCTAGTTGCCTAAGGAAGGAAGTAGCTCGACCAGAGGAAGAGGAATGGAAAGTCTTCATATTCATAATCCGCATCTCAAGCATTAAATCTGGATTATTCTCAATCCTTCCTATCCACTCGAAGTAGATTGAGTGACTCCTACTTGATTGAATGACGGGCAGCTTATTCCTTTCCGACGATAAAGGCGAAGGCAAGCAACTCCATAGCATAGGGATGGGATGAAAGAAGTTTAGCCTTGTCTAACTAGGAATATCAGGCTAAGGAAAGTGCTTTACTTGTCTAATATCGTTCGCTTAACGGGATATTCTTTGGAACATCCCTAAAGCTCTCTTGCCTGCTCCAAAATAAACAACTAAAAGTCCCAGTCTTTGCCTTAGAAATGGAATTAGCTAGTCTCATTTGACTTTGGATTATTTGACTTTTTATGAGTATGAGATAAGAGCTCTTTAAAAGCAAGGCATTTTACCCTCCTAAAAAAGATAGGATATATAGGCTTTTCAATAAGGATTCCAAGGCTTCCTCAGGGTCAGTTACTTCCCCAAGCATCCCTACAACTTCACTCCTAAAACAACAACTGAAAGCAGGTGTTAGCAAGGAAAGGAAGAGAAGCGAGGAAGAAAGGAGTGATAACGAGGGATAACAGCCCCTTAGCAAAAAGTCTCTTTTTAGAGGCAAGTGCAACGGCTTAAAAGCCTATTATCGTGACCTACCCAGGCATCTCATCTAGCTCTCTTGTTCATTAGCTTGTTTCATTAGGGTAAGGAAAGTAGGTTGGCTTGCCCGTTAGGGTAAGGAGAGGTATGAAATACAGGTTTGATAGATCCCTGGTATCAGAAAGCCTCGTCGGACTACGGCTTGGAAACCTTAGCCGACCTTTCCTCAGCAGAAAGCATCATTCGCTCTTTACCTCTGATACAGGCATCACAAGACCGAGCCTCAATCCCAACTCAACTTATCCTTTATCTGACCTTCCACCTTGTTTTGTTCTTCCTTCATATTCATTCTCAATCTTGAATTCCTAGTTAGAACTAACAAACCTCTGCTGAAAGCTTCTGTTTTGCCAGTAACAAGTGAGACTTAGGGATGCTCTGATGAGTATCCTGTAAGCCGAACTGATTGTTCTATTGGGGAAGGGATGTAACTAAAGCCCCGCAGGAAACCGCCTGGAGGCAGAGTAGTTGAACAACCAGTCCTATTATCTATTGATCTTCCCTTAACGAGGAAGGTCAATAGAGTAAGTAATAGTTTAGGGTTACCCCTAAAGCAGTGAGCTCCTTGGCAAGTGTAGAGATGCCGGATAAGAAAGGATGTTATGAATTAGGGTAGGATTTCCTCTACCTTGGAAAACGAAAAGAGCGTCACAGTCGAGCTGCTTTTACTCCTTTCCCATAACAGAAGTCAAAAAGCAGTAGTACCAAAGAAAGCATTCTCTTCCAGTTGCTCACCATGAAAGCTGAAAGCCAAGACAAGCAGTAGTCCCCTCCCCTTCTATCGTCATTGAACTCTACTTATTCAAACAGCATTCTCAGGAAGTGTGAAAGCCTAGCAGCTGCTTCCTGTTAGAAAATAAAGAAGCTTAATGTGTTTGGTTTTTCCCTCTGCCAAAGTCCTTACCTGACGAAAGCATTAAAGAGTTAGCAGCGTCATTCCTTATTCCTTATGCTTGTGACGAAAGAGTAGTTGTAGTGCAGGCACATTCATATTAGCTCTTTCCTTTCTTTCGCAGCACTGAAAGTCAGAGTTAGGTGACGGCATAATAGGAATCATTGATCTTAGGTTGTTGCCTGCTATAGTTATCTCTATTTCCTTGTAGCTTCGGATAATGGCTTTATCTGATTCTACTAAAAGCATGAGAAGGAAGTAGCTAGGAGTTCACCTTAACCCTGCAAACAACTACAACCAGTTGTTGGTTTAGGAGTGAAGTTGACTAAGGGATGTTTGGGAAATATCCCTAGGCTACAAGCGTACTAAGGAGTTACAAAGAAAAAAACAACAAAGGATATAGAATCATAAAATCCATTGTTCGTTAATGAAGTATGATCGGTAGTTAAGTTGGTTTAGTAGAGCAAGGAAGATTGTTGCTAACTCCTAACAATTCCTTATAGATAGAGTAGGTCTTCCTTTCCGGACTCTTCTGAATATCGGGATTCCTCATAGTTAGGGTCCTTTCTTTATATAGGGTATGGAATTTCCAATAAAAGGACTATGAGAGTCAGGATTGAGAGTTCATACATGAGAAAATGTAGCACCTATTCCTTACGGGGCTTTAGTTACATCCCTTCCCCAATAGAACAATCAGTTCGGCTTACGGGATAGTCATCAGAGCATCCCTAAGTCTCACTTGTTACTGACAAAACAGAAGCTTTCAGCAGAGGTTTGTTAGTTCTAACTAGGAATTCAAGATTGAGAATGAATATGAAGGAAGAACAAAACAAGGAGGAAGGTCAGATAAAGGATAAGTTGAGTTGGGATTGAGGCTCGGTCTTGTGATGCCTGTATCAGAGGTAAAGAGCGAATGATGCTTTCTGCTGAGGAAAGGTCGGCTAAGGTTTCCAAGCCGTAGTCCGACAAGGCTTTCTGATACCAGGGATCTATCAAACCTGTATTTCATACCTCTCCTTACCCTAACGGGCAAGCCAACCTACTTTCCTTACCCTAATGAAACAAGCTAATGAACAAGAGAGCTAGATGAGATGCCTGGGTAGGTCACGATAATAGGCTTTTAAGTCGTTGCACTTGCCTCTAAAAAGAGACTTTTTGCTAAGGGGCTGTTATCCCACGTTATCACTCCTTTCTTCCTCGCTTCTCTTCCTTTCCTTGCTAACACCTGCTTTCAGTTGTTGTTTTAGGAGTGAAGTTGTAGGGATGCTTGGGGAAGTAACTGACCCTGAGGAAGCCTTGGAATCCTTACTGAAAAGCCTATATATCCTATCTTTTTTAGGAGGGTAAAATGCCTTGCTTTTAAAGAGCTCTTATCTCATACTCATAAAAAGTCAAATAATCCAAAGTCAAATGAGACTAGCTAATTCCATTTCTAAGGCAAAGACTGGGACTTTTAGTTGTTTATTTTGGAGCAGGCAAGAGAGCTTTAGGGATGTTACAAAGAATATCCCGTTAAGCGAACGATATTAGACAAGTAAAGCACTTGCCTTAGCCTGATATTCCTAGTTAGACAAGGCTAAACTTCTTTCATCCCATCCCTATGCTATGGAGTTGCTTGCCTTCGGCTTTATCGTTGGAAAGGAATAAGCTGCCCGTCATTCAATCAAGTAGGAGTCACTCAATCTACTTCGAGTGGATAGAAGGATTGAGAATAATCCAGATTTAATGCTTGAGATGCGGATTATGAATATGAAGACTTTCCATTCCTCTTCCTCTGGTCGAGCTACTTCCTTCCTTAGGCAACTAGCTTTCTTAGTAAAGAGAGAGGGGCCGGGTGGTTACTACCTTTGGAACGTAACCTTTCCTTCATTGTTAGCCCGGTATGCTACCCGGTGACGATGATATTTTAATACCTGTTATTTATATCAGAAGCCGAAGTCCCATTAATTGACGGATTACCCGGAACATCCATATCATAACTCAATACCTTCCATTTAAGACAGAACTGCAAATAAGGATAAGCCGGAAGGGAGAATTAAAGAATTAGCTAAATCCCTTTCATTCCTTTGTGCTAACAATTCTATATATGGGTAGGACTGGTTCGAGTGGATAAATGAATTCTTTATTTCCTGGTTATCGATTTCCTCTTTATCGTGAAAGACGGGAAAGAAAGAATGGTTGTTAATTCCTTATATTCCTGATCTTAGTTAAGGAGTCTTAACCGGGTATCATAAAGAAGGAGTTGCCGGATTCTTAGATTCCTTATTGACGATAACAGGTATGAAGAATTCAATAAGAATCCTATCAGCTTAGGGGATTGAGAAGGATTTCGACGGTATGAATACAAATTCTAAGACTAACAACAGTAATCCTGCTTTCCTTACTCTTGTAAGTAGGGGTTAGTTAAGGATTCCTTTAAACGAGGAGTTAGCATCCATTCCTTTTAAGCTACTCTACTAAACGGTCAATAAAGACGTCGCTTGCTTGTTGGATTGAGTTTGTTACAGGATAAACGGAGCCTAGGAAGCTCAATGATTCTTTCATTATGAACAACATCTTTCTTAGCATACCGAGCTAAGGCAGGGTAGCTACTAATTGATGATAGATTGTTAATTCCCTTTTATTGAATGTAGCTTCCTTTCTTTATTCATGGTCATCCATTTATGGACTCATCTTTCCGGTATGCCTACTAAAACAACAACTGTGACGTATGAGCTAGTTGAATTCATAAGCATCATGGAACTCCCTATTTCATTCCTTTGCTAATGATTGATTTTTTTAGGGTTAAAAGCATGGAAGACGGTTAGCTATGATGGCAACTCTGCTGTTAACTCTTCTTGTTGTCTTGGGTATGAATACAAATTCGTCAAATGAGCATTCCGTCTTATTAGGTTAAGACTAACAGCTGTAAGTAGGATTCCTTCATTTCATATCACAAAGAAGGAGTTCCGGGATTCGTCATATTCTGTATTTAGGGTTAGCAGCAATATCGTCTAATTCGTCAATTAGCTACCTATCTTGACGCTAAGGGAGATAATAGGAGTTAGTTAAGGATTCCTTTTATCATCAGTGATACCAAGATTTAGGATTGAGCTGCTAGCATGCATTTCATATCTCTCATTACCGCTCTTTGCTTTTCCTAACCTGACGCTTATGCACTTTCAGGAAAGAGTTATCCCATCAAAGAATAGAGTCCAGGTAGTAGCATCCGTTTAGCTGCTTTCCTTACTCTATCAATAATAGGACTGCTTCTTCTTCTTGTCTTGAAATCCGTAGGGCAGCTAAGAGAGAGGGCTAGGAAGAGTTAGCTTCTAGCTCTAGCTCTGGCCTTTACTTGTCTAATATCGTTCGAGAGGTGAGCTACCAACTATGGCATCTCTTACCTCTCTCTCTTGTCAAGGAGTGAGCTCCTTTAGCTACATTTTCTAAGGATAGCTTTTGCCATACAGTCTAATATCGTTCGCTAGTTGAGCTACTAATTATAGAATCTCAATAGCTCTCTTGTTCATTAAGAAAACAAAAAAGCTGCTAAAAGCTGATGTTTGATGTTTAATGCGAAGCTTACTTATTATTGTTCACTCCGGGGGTAGTTACACCCGTTCCATAATTACCTTTAGTTCGGCTTACGGGATTCTCATCAGAGCATCCCTAAGTCTCACATGTTACTGGCAAAAGAAGCTAAAATCATAGGTTTGTTAGCGAATTCAAGATTGATAATGAATATTCATATAAAGTAAGATTACCGGGGTTTTCTCCTATAAAAGAAGGAAAAAGAGAAGCTACTTTCAAAGCTAAGGGAGATAAGACGAGTTAGCAATATAGCTCTTTTCTTTCTACTGCTTTCTTACGTGCTTGTAGGGCCATAACGGGCTATTCTTTAGAACATCCCTAATGGTGCTTGTCCGGACTATCTTCTTTTTATAAGGAAGGTAGGCAATCAAGTGCTTGTCTAATATCGTTCGAGAGGTGAGCTACGAGTGATAACGAGGCTCGATGTAATAAGGAGGTAGCTGCAGACAAAGCAGCAGAAACCTTGTTAGTCAAGGCATCAGTCGTAGGATGCGAGCTAAGAGCCGGAAGAGTCACTCTATAAGATAAGGCCTTTAGCTCCTTAATCGTTCCCATCAGTGCTTCTCCTCATCGGGAATCACTAATGGTCACTTGTTCATTAAGAAAACAAAACAGAAGCTAAAAGCCTTTGTTTGATGTTTGTTTAATGCTAGCTATTACCTTTTTTGATTCCGCCTCCAGGCGGTTCCCTGCGGGGCTAGTTACATCCCAAGACTAATTACCTTCACTCGTTCGACTAGCGGTATACCAATTATGGCATCCCTAAGTCTCACTAGCAGGCAAACAAACTGCTAAAAGCCTATCTTTTGTTGACTGAAAGGAGAGGTACGAAGTCACTCGACCAACGAGAGAGGAAAGTAGTAACTCGACTCTAAGGTGTTTACAAGCTTGTTTGATAGAACAAGGATCGGAATCAGGTATGTCAGGACTTAGCATCTTCCACTTCGAACTCCTACTTGCCCTGCTACTAATAATATTCTAGTGGATTGCACACGTGTACCTTACTATCAGAGTCCAAAAATACAATCTTTGTATAACACGGAAGGGGATCATCACCTGGTCCAATAGACACGATCTTTCCAGCCAGACTGAGTTCTTCCAATAGCGCATATCCTGCTTTCTCGTCGAAGATTACTTCATCATTTCCTCGAGTCGAAATCAAAACTTCATTGTTGAATCTAGAAAATGCAATCCCAGGAAACCTTTTGGGAAACTCACGATCGAAGATGTCCATTAAGACTATATTGATTAATACCCTCGTGATTTCACCCACAGGTGGAATACCACTAAAGCTTCTATGATTTCCATCCTCATCAATGATAAGGAGAAAAAGGTAAGATGAAATGAGTTTATAAACAGAACCATCTCCAACAAATTGCTTAACCTTATATAAAATAAGACTGATTGGAAGAATCCTTAATGAAGCACTTAAGTCAAGGCTGTACAGTTTATCCACCTTTCCCATTTGTTGAAGACTGTAATAAAAGGAAGAAACCGTATCTTCCAATCGGTAACCTTCTTTTGGCAAGCGACCATGATAAAGACGAAATAACATTAGGGAGATTCCCATTAACACCAATACATCCTCTTTATCAGGCATAACCACATAAATCATATCTGGATCTGAGCCAGTCCCAAGCATGATATCGGGACAATCAGATAGCGTATCAAGTAAAAACAGAGTTAGATCAACCTTCTTAATGAACTTAACTTGTAGTGGAGATAGAACGTATAAACCAGAAACGATTTTTTGTTGAATAACAGCTAATCGGTAGCGAGACATACTAAATAGATTATTCTCCGTCAAATCTTTATAGATAAAGTCAATATCAGCAGACAGCTGCACAAGTGAACATTCTACAGTACTCAAATCTCTAGTCAAAATAATGGTAGGGGAAGGATGAAACTGAAAAGACGAACTATGAGAATAAACTAAACGACTCTTATAAAGTGTGCTAACTCCAATCATAATCATCCTATTCATAATCATCCTATTACTGTACATTCATTGCATCTGATACGTCAGGAACTTTACCGACCGCTAGTAAGAAAACAACAATCACACCCAAAGCAACAGCCTTAAGCACATGGCCGCTAGCTGGGATTTTGATATCCGCAAAAGGAACATCATTCACCATAGCAGACTCAACCGATGCAGAAACATCGTTTCTTTCAACAAAACATGCCCTATGAAAACCAGGAGCCTTAAAATCCATATCAAAAAATGATTCAAACGAGATAAAAGGATGGAACCTCCAATCATCGGGGGCAATTTTGGCAAAGCCCGGCACAAACGCATACCAGACAGTACAACCAATGCCCAAGCAGACCAGAACCAAGAAACGTCCATACCTACCGTTAAAATAAGTAACTACATCAACCAATAGTTTACTTAAACCATCGGTGACCAAACTACGCATACCGCTACCGGAATAGCTATAAGGTAACAACGCTTGGTCTGAAAGTGGTCTGCGAATAAAAAGATAAACCAAGAGAATCACTTATAAAAGAAAACCTATCAAAGGATTCTGGCAACTTTAATTCTTGAAGTAAGTACTGTGTCTGACCCGGAAGAAAGCGAAAACCAAAACCCATACGTATGTCATACGACTGGAATGATGATGATTCCATAAAACGGCGTGGGAGTTCTATAAAAGGAGCTCGTAATTGTTTAATAATAGACTCGCCCTAAAGAGAATGTGTCCAACTGCGTAAGAAACGATGAAAGGTACCACGATAACCATAAGACGAAGGTTGAACTAGACTAGAAGAAGATGAAGATGAAGAACCACCAGTGTCGTCCTTTAAAGAAAGTTTGTCAAAGTCAGAACATAACGCAAACATTTGAAGGTTTTCAATCTCAGTTAAAAATATCACCCAGGACTGCATATCCATAATATATGTCTGTTTTCTATCAAGTAGTTTTCTTGGGATTTCCCTAACATTCAATTCTTTAAGATAGCACTTAACGGGATACTCACCCGAGCATCCCTTAAGTTACAGGTACAAAAGTACACTAACACTTAAGATAGAAGCCATCCTTTCCAGGCGTACCTTCCCTTTAAGATACAGGCGTACCTCCCAATAAAGAGATGTACGAAGTTGAAAGGAGAGGCATACTGTGGCTTACGGATGCTGGCATGGTTATCTAAAGAATGAACTTCTGAGTCAGTTGTCATTACCCTGGACGATCATTATAGATTTCTACTTCCCTCCTGCTTTGAGAGGTATATCTAGATGCATATCCGTTTCCATACTGCAGTAGAGATTCCATACAGCAGGAGAGATTCCATACAGCAGGAGAACAACATCGAATAGATTTTATTGTCTTTTCTATCCTTTTTGGGATTTTCCTAATGTGCCACTACCCAGTAGAAACCAAAATGAGGTATCCCTCTAGCATTTTGTACTAGAGACAGACACCGGTATTACTCTAAAGGAGAAGACCTTTGCTGGTGTACTTTTTCGAAGGCATTTAACACGGACTTGACTGATGAAACTCTCCACGCTCAAGTTTTTTAATAATCTGCAGGTAGTCATAATTGAAATTGGGAAGACTGTTGAAGAATTTTTTTGGATCTAGAACTATTATTTCATAAAAAATATAATGCATAGTCAATGAAGTACTTGCAATGAAATGAGACATGACCAAACTAACACAAAAAATAAACTAAAGATTGAAATTCAGGAATTCTTCACAAAAATTGAAATTGCATCATAACAAACTAACACAAAAAATAAAGTAATCAAACTTATTGCACAGGAAAACTTATTGTAAATTAAAATGAATTATAAAGTCCAATTATCATTCTAGAACCAGATTTTGTAGCTAGGGATACATAAGAATGAAGATTTGAACCGAAAATCTCATTGTGTTGTTTGTGCTTGTGTCATTTGATATTTCTATGCCTATGTATCCCAAAGATATATAATAACAAATAATTCCTTTTGGAATCCTTTCCTGTTAANCAATTTAGTAGCCATTCCGTCCTGGAGAAGCATTTTGATAATTATTGCTACTCCTTTCTAGTAAGTCCATTAACTCTACTATGTACTGTATATATCTATGCATTTCATTAACAAATATATACATATATATATACATGTTGTATTTATATATCTATAATAATCATGTTGCTGACTACCTTGAAAGGAATAACAGAACATGACTCAAGGTGTAACTAATTTTATTTCATAGATTTAGTTTATATCATGTTTTCTTTTAGGAGAGGGATTCCATTTCGAAGGCATTTAACACGGACTTGGCTGATGAAACTCTCCACACTCAGGTTTTTTAATAATCTGCAGGTAGTCATAATTGAAATTGGGAAGACTGTTGGAGAATTTTTTTGGTTCTATATTTAAACAAATGGCGAACACATTCAATAACATATGGTTACCGATGGCCAAAAAAAGAATCACATACAGTTATCATATATAAACAAAACCAGTCAAATGATCTTATCATAGAGGAATCCACTGAAATGAATTAAAAAAAGAAAAAATTAAATTGAAAGTATTCAAATAATCAAACATCTATTACCCACAAAGCATATGTCACCCAAATGTAAAGAAGAGACGGATTACAATTCAAGATCTAGATTAAAATTCATTTCAACAGAAAAGAAAAATCAAAAGGGATATGAATAGGGAGACTAAAAAGAAAACAAATAAAAGAAATTGGAAGAACAAACCTGGGTGAGGCCGGGTTCCAGACAAATTCTTTGCCTAGATCAGAATATCAATGGTGAAACAACCCACAAAAAATATATTAATGAATAATAAAGCTATACTACTATGGGGATTAAGTATGAGCACAGAATTATAAAACATGAAACACTTATATTGCCGAATATGGAGAGAAAGAGAAATAAACAAATGGAGGAAAAGAAGAAACCAATTGTGTATAAGCTTGCAACCAACCAAGAATTTTAGAAGAGAAAAAACATACCTCATCACTGTTGGAACGAATAGGCATTAAGCAGCTTGCTAAAGCCTAGGGTGGTGTGAGGGTGTTGTTAAAATAAACCACATTAGGGTGCTATTTATATAGGGATATGGGGCAAAGGCAAGGTAACCCTAATTTTGATTTCTGAATAGGAATTAAATAATTATTATGTGTCATCAATTTATAATAGTATTTACCCCTATTAAGTATAATAATATTTCTTTGATTGGCTTAACATTTTGTGAAGGGTGGCAGAATCCCACAAATTTGGCAAGTTTGCCAAATTTACCTTGACAATTTCGGTTACTACTTCTAAATGCAAATCAAGCAATGAAAGACATGCACCCATTTAGTAACCGAGAGGTTTATTGGTTTTGATTTATTTTCAAATAATAATACATGAGTAAATATAAATAAGGAAATTATTTGGAGACATTAATATTCAATTGTTTCAATAGAATAATATTTCCTTCTTTGGCTTTTTTTGTGAAGGTGCCAGCATTAATCCTTCCATTTAGAAGATTTGCCAGGTCGAATATGATAATTTCGGTTACTATTTCTTATAGCAAATCAAGCAATTAAAGGCATGGACCCAGCTGACAGTTTTTTGGTTTTGATTTATTTTCAAATAATAATATGTGAGTAAATATAAATAAGGAAGTTATTTGAAGACATTAATATTCAGTTTTTTTTTAATATTTTAGACACACATAATTGACATTATCAATTAATTTTTAAATACATTTGTTAGGAAAAAATTCCCACAGCATGCCACTTGTCATTACCTTGATAGCGACACTTGTCAGCTCCACATTGTGAACTCTATTATTAATATTATATAGATAAGATTATCATTTGTTACAATTTTTTTTATGGATTTTTCATTTATGTAATTTTAGGGCTATTATATCTGAATTTTTTTTAGTGAAATTGATGATCTAATAGATGGTTTTATGTAAAACTGATTTGGGACTATTGTTGTACTAGTTAAATAGGATGAATTATTCAATTTTTGTTAATTTTGTTCTTTGCTCTGAATTTTTCTTAATTTCATGTAATTTTAGGACTATTATATCTGATTTTTCTTAGTAAAATTGATGGTGTTATATATGGTTTTAGGGGTGTTATATATGGTTTTAGGTAAAATATATTTGGGGATATTTTTGTACTAGTTGAATAGGATGACTCTTCAAATTTTTGTTAATTTTGTTGTTAGCTTTGAATTTTTGTCAATTTTAGTTATAAAATGCGAAAATTTTACTTTTGATGCATGGTTGGAAAAGTCAAATATTCTTTTGATAAGCAAGCTTTATGAAAATGTAACTATTATTTTATTTTTTATTGTTGGTAGATACTTTGTGTAGCGTGTAAGGGCTTGTGGAAAGATTTCTTTTGGAGTTGTAGAAGTATGTATCATCAATCTTTTTCTTCACTATTGAAATTATTTAACAAGAAAATAATTCACTATATCTTTGAGACTTTGTCACTAATTGCTTTCTCTGGATTTTCTGCAGGCGACTATAGTCTTGAATCTTTACTAGAAACGATTGCATCACATTTAGATGCCACATATGACGAATACAACTCATGGAGAGGGTGTGCTTTATGTTTCTTTAATCTGTCTCTTTATGAAGAAGATTGCTTGTCTTCATTCCTCGGTAAAAGTGAAGATGCGCATAGGCAACACCATTCTTACTTGTTAACCAGGACCCCAGAGATATTTTCGAAGGGAAAATCAGGAAAGGGTTGAAGGCTTCGCTGTAGGTGGTGGCTAACATGACCCTTCATCAATAACAAACATGTATCAGAGATTAAAGTTGGTATTTCTCTCTACTATTGTTTATCCTTTCAATTAATTGATCTCACTTTTCTGTTAGTTTTTGCTCATTGATCAGATTTTTTATTTTTATTTTTTTGACCTTTATACAGTGTCATTGTATAACACACTCTATTTCCTTATCTTAGTCATGGATGCTAAATTTTCCTCTAATTTTACATGGAGCAGGCGATTTGCAGCTACTCATATACAAAGTAGTATGTGCATCCCATATCTATGGACAAGAGTTCTGTAAGAGAATTTGTGACCTATGCAACCAATTGACAAACCAAACTAGCAAATGCAAGAATAAAAAAAATAAACCAAAAAACCAATAAAGCAGTAAATCAAAATTAAGAAGAACAACACCAGAGATTTATGTGGTTCAGCCAAGTTGGCCTACATCCACGGGGGAGAGCATTCCACTATGATTATCATCATCAAGATTGAATCTTCCTTACAATAGAATCCCCCTTGGTTCCAGTTCTTGAACCTTGCACTCTGCAATTTAGAACTCCAAGCCTCACTCTATCTTTTCTCTCAACCCCTCTTTGATTCTTTCCTTCTCTAATTTCTCTCAAGTCTAGAAATGCTAATCAAGTTATCTTTTCCTTTACACATCTCACGTTTATATAGGAACCAGTAACAAGTCGGTTATGGCCACTAACTAACTAATAACTGATTTCTGAGACACAACCGTCTTCCGCGACATGGTCATGTCTGAGGCTGTGTCTGATGAACATGGTCGTGTCTCCTTTGAACATGGCCTTGTCTAAGCCGTGTCTGATGCTCCAGAACCTCACTTAAGTGACATGGCCATGTCATTAAGTGACATGGCCGTGTCTGTGCCCGTGTCTATAGTCCAGAGACTCATTTCAGCTTCCACTACGAACATGGCCATGTCTGTGGTCGCGTCTGAGGCGACATGGCCGTGTTTGATTCGACATGCCCTTATACCCATAAGTGAACACGGCCGTGTTTAACCCGTGTCATAGAGCTAATCATCACATTTCTCCACCTTGTCTCTTAAATCAGAAAATTTCGATCAAGTGTTGCTCTCCCTCTTATGTTTTATCCTTCATAGAACCCCATTAAGTCCAAGCAATGCTTGAACTTAGCATGAGGCAATGACTTTGTGAATACATCAACAAGATTTTCTTCTGTTGCAATCTTCTCCACCAGAACCTCTTGAGCATCAACCACATCTCTTATAAAGTGAAGTCTCACATCAATGTGTTTTGGCCTTTCATGATACACTTGATGTTTTGAGAGATGAATTACACTTTGGCTGTCACAATGTACTGTGACACTTCCTTGACTGACTCCCAATTCACCAATCATCCCTTTAAGCCACAGAGCTTCTTTAACACCCTCTGCAAGGGCTATATATTCTACTTGTGTTGTAGACAAAGCTACCACAGACTGAAGCATGGATTTCCAGCTAACAGCAGTGCCATACAAGGTGAATACATATCCTGACAAGGACTTCCTTGTATCAATGTTTCCTACATAATCTGAATCCACATATCCCTTGATAGCTTCTTCCACTTGAACCTCCCTCTTGAACTTCAAACCAGAACTCAATGAGCCATTCAAGTATTTCAGCACCCATTTTAAAGCTTCCCAATGTGTTGGTCCAGGATCTGCCATGAATCTACTAACCACACTCACCACATGAGCTAAATCTGGTCTGCTGCACACCATACCATACATGATGCTTCCAACTCCACTTGCATATGGAATTGCCACCATTCTGACCCTTTCTTCATCTGTGCTAGGTGCTTGTTGGACTGAAAGTTTGTAGTGTTGCCCCAAAGGAGTTGAGACAGGTTTAGACATGTGCATCCTAAACCTCTCAACTACTTTTTTCATGTAGCCTTGCTGTGATAGAAATAGTTCTCCCTTTGATCTGTTCTTGATGATGCCCATTCCCAGAATTTTCTTGGCAACCCCAAGTTCCTTCATCTTAAACTCGAAATTCAACCCCAATTTTAGTTTATCAATTTCTGATTTACTTGCACTAGCTATTAGGATGTCATCCACATATAATAGCAAGTACAAGTGTGGTTTTCCATTCTGACCCAAGAAGTAAACACAGCTGTCATAGCTACTCCTCTGGAAATTCATCTTCATCAGAAAATCATCAATTTTTTTATACCATTGTCTTGGACTTTGCTTCAAACCATATAGTGACTTCTTCAACAAACAGATCTTCTTCTTATCTTTAATAAAGCCCTCTGGTTGCTCCATGTATATGGTTTCCTCTAAATCACCATGAAGGAATGCTATTTTGACATCTAGTTGCTCTAGTTCAAGGTCAAACTGATTCACTAAAGCCAACAAGATTCTGATTGAACAATGCTTGACTACAAGTGAATAGATTTCATTGAAATCAATTCCTTCAACTTGTATGAACCCCTTAGCCACAAGTCTTGCTTTGTATCTGGCCTTCTCAACTCCTGGAATCCCTTCTTTTCTCTTGAAGATCCATTTGCAGCCCACTACCCTTTGGTTGTTAGGTAGATCCACCAGAACCCAAGTCTTGTTCTTGTTCAGCGACTTCATTTCCTCCTTCATTGCTGTCATCCAGCTGTGACTATCTCTTCCCCTAAGTGCTTCTTTGAAGTTTGAAGGCTCAGGGTCTTGAATTTCTTTAGCAATATTCAGGGCATAGCAGATAAGATTAGCATAGCCAAATCTTTTAGGTGGTATGATCCTTCTCCTTGCTCTATCTCTGACCAGACGATACTCATTCTGAACTGGTTCAAGTTGTGGTTCAGCAACCTCTTCTTCTTCGGTTTGAGTTGCTTCTTCAGTTTCATGGTGAATTGGTAGCTCCACCTCAATTTGAGTACTTTCTTGCTTAAATTCTTCTCTGCTAGTTTCTTCTTGCTCTTTATCCAATATAGCCATTCTTGTCTCATCAAAGATCACATCCCTGCTCACTATGCACTTAGGTTCACCAGGTTCCATCCTCCATAGCTTGTATCCCTTAACTCCAATAGGGTATCCTATGAATGCACACCTGATTGCTCTTGCTCCAAGCTTATCTTCCTTCACATGAGCAAATGCCAAAGCTCCAAACACCCTAAGGTAGGTGTAATCAGCAGGTCTTCCATTCCACAGCTCTATAGGTTTTTTGAACCCTATAGCTGAAGATGGAGTTCGGTTGATTAGGTGGACAGCAGTGGTAGCAGCTTCACCCCAGAAGCTCTTAGGTAGTCCTGCACTCAGCAGCATGCATATCTCACTTGTTCAAGGATGGTTCGATTCATCCTTTCAGCCAAGCCATTCTGCTGAGGCGTTCTTGCTACTATTTTGTGCCTTTGTATGCCTTTATCCCTGCAAAACTTATTAAACTGCTCTGAAAGAAACTCCAGGCCATTGTCAGTCCTTAAACATTTTAGTTTGGTTCCCATTTGATTCTCTATGAGTGTGTGCCATTCCTTGAATTTTTCAAATGTGTCCCTCTTGTTTTTCAAGATATAAATCCACACTTTTCTAGAGTAATCATCAATGATGGTGAGAAAATAAAACGCCCCCTCCATGAGTCCTTGTTCTTGCTGGACCCCAGAGGTCTGAATATGCATACTCAAATGGACATTTTGCATTATGCATACCAACCCCAAATTTAACCCTTTGAGCCTTTCCTAATATGCATTGATCACAAAAGTCTAGTTTTTCTATTTTATCACCATTTAACAGATTTTGTTTTGCTAATTCAACTAAACCCCTTTCACTAACATGCCCTAGCCTCATATGCCACAGTTTAGTTTTATCATGGAGTGTGTGACTTGCAACAGCAACTTGTGCAATTATAGTAGAACCATCAAGAATATATAAGCCATTCTTTTTAATTCCTTTAGCAATTATGAGTGCACCACTAGAGATTCTCATACTACCATGTTCAATCTTGGTAGAGTATCCTAAGCTATCAAACATGCTTATAGATATGAGATTTCTTTTGAGTTCAGGTACATACCTCACTCCTTGCAGCAAGATTTCTTGGCCATTGAACATCTTGAATCTGATTGAGCCCATGCCTTGCACCTTGCATGCTTTGTTGTTGCCCAGCAGCACCACTCCACCTTTTTTCAGGTCTATGGTCTCAAAATAATCTTTCCTTGGGCACATGTGGTATGAGCAACCAGAATCCAGCACCCAATCCTTCTCAGTCTCAGTATTTGAAACTACTAAGACCCCAGCAGTGTCACAGCCATCTGTGGCTATTGCTGCATCTCCCAAATCTTGAGGTTTCTTAAACTCCTTGCCCCTCCTTTCTGGGCAATCCCTCTTGAAATGGCCTTTCTTGTGGCAGTGAAAACACTTGTACATGGTTTGCTGTTGATTCTTAGATTTTGATCTTGATTTGCCCCTCTTGAAGCTTCTTTTCTCAGGTCTACCCCTTGACACATTCAGCCCCTCCCCATGGTTGTCTTTCTTCATCTCTTGCTTCTTTTGAAGCTCCTTAGCTCGAATTGAGGACTGGACTTCATCAAGAGTTATTGTTTGCTCCCTTCCAAACAGCATAGCGTCTTTGAAATGCTCATATGCTTTTGGTAGAGCACTGAGCAGAATTAGAGCCTTGTCTTCATCTTCTAATTTGACCTCTATGTTCTCCAAGTCATCAAGAATTTTGTTGAAGTCTGCAATTTGCTCAGTGAGTAATTTCTCTTCAGTCATCTTGAAAGAATACAATTGCTGCTTCATGAATAGACGATTGGCAAGAGACTTTGTCATGTAGAGTGACTCTAACTTGAGCCACATTGCAGTAGCAGATGGTTCTCTGGCTACCTCCCTCAATGCCTTGTCCCCAAGGCACAAAATTATTGCACTCTTGGCCTTCTCCAGCATATCTTTCTTTTCTTTCTTAGATAGAGACTCAGATAATGCAGATTCTCCCTTCAACGCCTCAGCCAATCCTTGTTGCACCAGAATGGCTTGCATCTTGATCCTCCATAATCCAAAATCATTAAAACCAGAGAATTTCTCAATGTCATACTTGGTTGATCCCATAGCTACAACTCTCTTCTTCAATTCTCCCCACAGATGGAGCCAATTGTAAGAGAATTCGTGACCTATGCAACCAATTGACAAACCAAACTAGCAAATGCAAGAACAAAAAAAATAAACCAGAAAACCAATAAAGCAGTAAATCAGAATTAAGAAGAACAACACCAGAGATTTACGTGGTTCAGCCAAGTTGGCCTACATCCACGGGGGAGAGCATTCCACTATGATTATCATCATCAAGATTGAATCTTCCTTACAATAGAATCCCCCTTGGTTCCAGTTCTTGAACCTTGCACTCTGCAATTTAGAACTCCAAGCCTCACTCTATCTTTTCTCTCTCAACCCCTCTCTGATTTCTCTTAAGTCTAGAAATGCTAATTTCAAGTTATTTTTTTCCTTTACAGATCTCACGTTTATATAGGAACCAGTAACAAGTCAGTT
This sequence comes from Cercis canadensis, assembly GCA_003255065.1. NCBI lineage: Eukaryota > Viridiplantae > Streptophyta > Magnoliopsida > Fabales > Fabaceae > Cercis > Cercis canadensis. The sequence continues at coordinate 181,119 of QAOA01000573.1, read as the reverse complement.
ATGGCCACTAACTAACTAATAACTGATTTCTAAGACACAACCGTCTTCCGTGACATGGCCATGTTTGAGGCCGTGTCTGATGAACATGGTCGTGTCTGATGCTCCAGAACCTCACTTAAGTGACATGGCCGTGTCTGTGCCCGTGTCTATAGTCCAGAGACTCATTTCAGCTTCCACCGCAAACATGGCCTTGTCTGTGGCCGTGTCTGAGGCGACATGGCCGTGTCTGATTCGACATGCCCTTATACCTATAAGTGAACACGACCATGTTTAACCCATGTCATAGAGCTAATCATCACAAGTTCGATTATGTTGTAAAGGCTCATTCCCATTTACAAAAAGAAAATGATACGAATTTATTGTTACTCTTGGATATGCATAGATGGAAGTTCAATTGGATTTTATCAAAAATTTCTACAGAAAGATAAAAGGTAATTAATATGAGCTTTAATACTTATTGCATGCTGAGTAATCTACGTTTGCTCCTGATTTCTGAATTAGATGGTTCTTACTATGTCAACCTAAATAACCAATGTTCCTATAGAAAATCTTCTGTGGAATTTTTTTTTCAAAAAAAAAAATTCTTTTTCCACTGTAATTTACCATGGGAAAAATCATGAGAACTAGCGTGAAATTCTGCTACTTTGACATTTTTTTGCCACGGTATAAATGCGTGATTTTACATGGTAAAATGGCTTTCCAACAACACAAACTCTAAAAGTCACGTTTCTGTGGGAAAAATGATTTCATATGGAAAAATATGTAATTTTCCCATGAAAATTTACTATTGGGAAAAAGGGGAGTTTCTTGTAGTGATTATTCCTATCTAGTAATAACTTGAGTGGATAGCTTTTCAATTTTATTCATAACTCTTCAAGGTGCACTAGACACATTGCAATATTTGGATTTATCTATCAATCAGATTACGCATACCAGACCTTTCTATTTTTTTATGTTTAAAAGGACTGGAACTTTCCTACAATAAATTAAATGGAGGAATACAAGTATTGGATTGCAGCTTGAGTTGGAGGATTTGAACTTTTATGGGAATTCTTTAAATGGTGTCATCACTGAACCCCATTTCACTTATCTCTCGAAATTAACCATGTTACAGTTATCTTACAACTCTTTGGCTCTAAAATTCAGCACTAATTGGATTCCATCTTTTCAATTAACTAGTTTGGGACTAGCATCTTGGAAGTTGGCACCTAGTTTTCCCAATTGGCTACGGACTCAGTACATTGAGGGATCTTGATATTTCTCATGTTGGAATTTTGGATTTTGTGCCAAAATGGTTTTGGTACATATTACAAAATATAACCCACAATGACATTTCATCCAATAGTCTCACTGGCACAAATTTGCCACTAAAGTTTACTTACGCACCAGAAATTCATTTGAAGGTGTAATTCTACTATTCTGTCACAAGCATCGGTATTGCGTCCCTCCAACAATAAGTTTTCAGATTTGGGTCCTTTTTTATGTGGCAAAGTACTGCAGCTGAACTCTTAGGAATTTTGCATGTATCAAACTGTTGCAAAGGGGAGTCATTCACTTGCACTCCAATCTTTCAATGTACAAGTGTTTTCTCCAGTTAGGGAAGAACTCTCAAGACTCGACACTCCTATTTATAATTTTACATAGAGACTTCCAGACTTCTAAATTTATTCTTAATGTTATTTTATATCCATAAAATATGGAACAATAACATAAATATCTCAAACTCCTAATCTCTTAAAATTGATGTATTTATAACTTCTAGTAATCGACACTCGTAAAATCCTAAAAGACTTCTAGAAAATTCAAATTACATTAATTTTCAACACAAACAACCAATTAATGGGGTAGTTTCCTTGTTGTTGGAAACATTTAAATTTGTTACAATATCTTGATTTGAGGAATAATAAATTTTTAGGAAATATTCCACTCTCTAATGCACTTTTGTTCAAATGATGGCTTTGGTATTGACGATGCTTGAGATCGGGGGTCAGGTTACGTCACGAAGGTCAGGTGGATCTTCCAATTGGGTAGACCAAGTTAACCTACAATAGAGAAGAGGGGCTGGTGTTTTGTTTCTAGCCTCTGATGATAAAGTTAGTTCGGATTGAGCTTAACAGGTGAAATTGTGGCTGAGGGTCAAAAGTCTGTTACCTGTGATGGAGTAGGCTATTTATAGGCAGGAGTAAGACAGGGTTCTGGGCCGGCAGGTTGTCTTGGGCCGTGAAGGAGCTGGACCTTGGCTTTATTGGGCCCTTTGGTATTGGGCTTGAGGAGTGGGTCACAATACTGAAGTAATGGGCCACTACACTTGCCCTTGAAAAAAGCTCAGAGCGGAGAATACCAATTTACGAGCAATAGGTTGGGATAAAAATGTAAACTTTGAGAGGACTGTTCAGTTTCGTCAGACGGCCACGTGGCACTATGAGGATGGTTGTAGGGTGGTAGTAATGATGGCCACTGCGATTTGCGTGTCTCGAGGTAAAAAGGTTGCTGCAGACATGACGTTTGGGATTCCCGAGCTCTTAAGCGGCTGTTCCTTGGCCGTTGGATATGATCTAGTAGGTCCGTTGGATGAGAAACTCTACTACTATAAATAGAAAACTTTTGGATTTCATTCCATTCTTTTGGAGAAGCATTCAGATATCGGATTGAGGTCAGAGAGTTTTTCAAAAACTTGTGCATATAGCAACTTTCTGCTTAGACATTGCTTAAACAAGTAAAGTGATTCACTTTGCCTTCAATCCTTTATTGGCTTAGCTTAGGATCAAGTTCTTTTTTTTAAATAGTATGAGTTCATCAAGTGAGACTTTCGGGAGTCCTTCTACCTCTGTGAGTGGGGATAGTGGGGTGGTTCCTTCTTCTTCTCGAGCCTCTGTTCCCCCCTTTGTCCATCAACGAATTAGGTCGATTGGATCATCCCTCCGATCCCGTGACATTAGGAATATAAAAAGAAACTTCCCGACCATTGACTGGGATTAACACCATTTTGACATGGAGGCCTGTCCCCAGGACTCTATTGTCTGCGAGAATTGCCCTAATAATTTTTTCACCTTTAACTTAGTGATAATCACACTTTGTATGTAGTAATTATCCCTCATTTCTAGCTTCTTAAATCTTGTTTAATGCTTAATTGAGTGGGCTTGGCCTTATTTCATAAGTTTGGATTCATATTGGGTTTAATCGTTTTCTTCAGCATTATTAGGTTTTTGACATTGTTCTGTATTTCAGGTATATCTTTAGTTCTGGATGTCTAAAATTTATGAATCTTACCTTGTAGGAAAGTAAGAGAATTTTCTACAACTTTCATTTAGACCTCCAAGGCCAATTCGAACGTTCAGTGGGTTAAATTTGACCCGAAAGTCAGAACCGAGATCCTGGAACCGGGATTGGACCTTTATGAAGAGATTTGAGCTTAACTTCCTCATTTCAGGCCCAATAAGGCCCAAACCAAGGCCCATTTGAAGTTGAGGTCCAGAGGTTTAAACCTAACCTAAGAGTAATTTGGGTGTGCATTGTAATTAGGGGTTTATAATTAGGTTAAAGGGAGGAAGCATTTATTCATTCTGAGTATTCTAGTTTTAGACAGTTTTCATTTCTTCTCTTGTAAATTTTGGAGCTCACTGAACCATGGCTTTCTTCCTCCATTGGAGCTTGGATTTCATGACCATGGAGGAGTGGAGCATTTGTAACCTAGCTAAGACTCCTAAATTAATCGGTTGGATTTTAAGATTCTACACTTAATTGGATTAAACTTAATGCAATTCTGCCTTCTTTGGATTTTTGCCTTGATTTAGTTTTTGTATGGATTCATGGAGATCTTTGTGATTTATATGGATTTTGAAGTAGGAAACAAAATTTAGATTGATTAATCTTTAATCTGTGGTCAGAATTCAAAGAAGCTATGCATTCCAAATGATGTTCGGTTATTAGATTTATCCAGTAATTGCTTAGTCTTTGTGATTGCAAGATTAGTGATTGCATGTGGTTAATCGGATCCTGAGTGATAACTCAGTAGGAACAATTAGTCATACTTAGATATTTCAATTGTGATTAAACTCAATTAGCAGTGCTGTGCATTAGGACTTGATTACTCAATCAAACCAATTATTGATGGATGTTTAGCTAGGTTACATTTTTAATTAACTGAATTAATCCTTGTTTAATTTTGCATTTTACAATTTGGTAATATAGATTCTATTCAAAAATCCCTTGTTCTTAATCTTGAAATTGTTAATTAGCTATTGCATTCCTTGAGAGACTTCACAGATTCTCCCTATATTGCATTCTGTTTAGGGGATTCGGTTTAATTTAATTGGAACTGGGATAATTCCGATCACTTAGCTTTCATGGATAAGGCTAGGGCCGAGCTGCCTTTCATGGACTTCGAAATGGACTTCTTTAAGAACGTGAATGCAGCCCCTACACAACTCCATGTTAATGGGTGGTGGTTTCTTTGGGCCTTCCAGAATATGTGTAAACTTTTGTCCCTGGAGGCCCGAGTAGAGGTGTTTTTTTCATTTCTTTACTTTAAAGGACACTAAGGAGTCCGACCAAGAGTATATGTACATTTCCAGCCGTCCGTAACTATGCTTGATGAGATTAGTTGAGGAGTTGGCAAAGGGATGGAAGGACCAATTTTTTTGAATTTTCGTGCCAACCTGGGATGGGGTGCCTAAGCTGGACAAAGTCTTTTTCTTGCAAGAGGACGGAACGCCCCAATTCCCTCTGAGGTGGAATCAATATGTTAACAGGCAATGAGCTCGGGCTATGGGCGAGTATGACCAAGAGGCTCGCCGCATAATAGGCATAATCTTTGAGCTCACCTACGAGAAATTCGAGCTTGTTAAACTGAAAGCCAAAGATTTAATTGGGCAGTATAGATTGTTTTATGCACTTAGCTCACTGTTAAACAACTAATTGATCTTTGTTTACTGTTTGCAGACGAAAAAATCACAAAAGAAAAGATCGTGAAGTTATCGAAGATGGAAAAGTTCATTAACAAGGGAAGTGGGGAACCAGTGAGTGCTGCCAAACCAAGTAGTAGAAGAGCCGAAAAGCCTGTATTGACTGTGGCCGAACTGGTCACGATCATACCAATAGAGGCCAAGCCGGTCAAGAGTGTTCTTGTTGAAAGGGAGCAAGGAAAGTGCCCCATTGTTGAATACTCCCTTACCGAGCTAAGAAAGAGGGACCGATGGTCAAAAAGTCACTAATCATCGTCCCAGACGAAGCAAGTGAGGCTTGGCACTTCCTCCAGCCGACCTTCCCATTAGTTGATGACCGAGGTCAGGCCTTTCAATATTTTTTCTTTTGAATTAGCGGAAGGAGACCAAAATCATGCAAGCATCTCATTTTGGAATGCTCGGTTTCCTGTCCAGGAGAGGATGGACTCCATATTGACTATGGCTGACATCGACAAGGTGTTGAAAACTTCGGAGGGGATGCTGCTCAAGTATCTTTTAGCAAATGCAACTCGGGATCTTGCTGTGATCCGGGGTTTGCATAAGAGGATGGGGAACACCGAGGTGCTAAAAAAGTTGCAGGAGGAGGAGCAGTGCACCCAAACTGAGAAGGACTCAGCTTTGGAGGCCCTAAAAAAGGCTGAGGAAGAAAACCAAAGGCTACGGGCCGAGAATGAAACGTTGGAGATCCAACACTTGTCATCTGCCCTAGAAGCCCTTCACAAGGCCGAGGTGGAGAATCGTAGGCTCCGGCTAGTAAATGGAGAACTGGAGGCATGGCATAAGGCTGGTACCGTACAAATACAGCAGACCCTTGCCCTTGCACATGAAGTGCGTGATAGGGAGGCGGGACTGCGAAACAAAATGACCCGTCGCCTGAGCCACGTTTGTTAGTCAAAAGCCAGGTTGAAGGAATGGGCCGAGTGGAAAATTGGACATAATTATGTTTCTGCCTTTCAAAAAGGTTCAACCACTCGGTGAAACAGGCGAAGTTACAGTTTCCTAACCTTCAGAGGGACAAAATGGACTATTTCAAGAAGATCCAGGATGGTCAGTTGGTTGAAGCTAATGACGACGACGAGGATGACAGCGACAATGTAGTGCTGAAGGTTGAAGAATCATTGGAGGACTATGATATGCCTTCAGAAGGCGAGGCTGAGGTTATGTCTAGGGGAGAGGGGGCTCGGATGCCTAATATGTAATTTGTACAAATGTTCATTTTTGGAATGTTATGAATAAAAAAGCAGGACCTTGAAGTCAGTTAAGCGCAATAATTTAATTCTTAAGTTCGAGATTGATAACATCAAAACATAATATAATATGTCTGATCACAAAATGATAAGCTTGAGAATTTTGACTTGTGAATTTAAATCATATTTGGTGATCAGTTTGAAAATTTGAACTTGTAGGCATTTGCCATCCTCCAAGTTTATTTGTTGTTTGACTTCAAATTTTAAATGGTAAGCTAGGGAATTCAGGACTTTTAACCACCCAAAACTTATCTGTTGTTTGACGATAAGCGTGGGGCTTTAGCCTCCAAGTTTAACTTAATGACAAGCTCAGGAATTTTATCCTCGAGACTTAATTTAATTTAATGACAAGCTCAGGAGTTTTATCCTCGAGACTTAATTTAATTTATTGACAAGCTCAAGAACTTTATCCTCGAAACTTAATTTAATTTAATGACAAGCTCGGGAACTTTATCCTCGAAACTTAATTTAATTTAATGAAAAGCTTGAGAACTTTATCCTCGAAACTTAATTTAATTTAATGACAAGCTCAAGAATTTTATCCTCAAAACTTAATTTAATTTAATGACAAGCTCATGAATTTTATCCTCAAAACTTAATTTAATTTAATGACAAGCTCGGGAATTTTATCCTCGAAACTTAATTTATAGCGGATGATAATCCTGATCGGAAAGGCTTTGGAATCCTTGGCTTTGCAGGGATATTGGTATCTTGATTCAAGTCGATTATAGAGCTTGAAAGACATTGGTCCTTTGAAAGGCATTAGCCCTTGAGCTCACTTTTTAGAGCTTCAAAGGACTTTGGTACTTTTGAGGGCATTGGTCCTCGAGCTCATTTTTAGATCTTGAAGGACGTTGGTCCTTTTGGGGGCTTGAGCCCTTGAGCTCGTTTTTAGAGCTTGAAGGACGTTGGTCCTTTTGAGGGCTTTAGCCCTTGAGCTCATTTTTAGAGCTTGAAGGACGTTGGTCCTTTTGAGCCAGAAAAGTGTGAAGAAACTTCATTGTATATATATTCGGAGGTTGGTTACATTCCATGTTCTCGGGATAAGATCCCAATTTATTGTTACGAGCTTGTATGCTCCTTTTCCCAATACTTCTTGAATTCAGTAAGGGCCTTCCCAGTTTGGTGCAAGTTTTCCTTCGCTCAGGTGCTTTCTTGTGATGGCTACTTTTCTGAGCATGAGGCCTCTTTGTTGGAATTCTCTATGTCTAACTTTGGTGTTGTAGTATCTGGTGAGCCTCTACTTGTATGCCATAGCTCTAAGTCAAGCTTTATCCCTATCTTCATTTAGCAAGTTGAGGTTCACCAACATTTGTTCTTTGTTATGCTCGGAGTCGAACTGCTTTCTTCTCCAGCTTAGTTCTCTGACCTTTACTAGTATCATAGCTTCTGTCCTGTAGGTCAGCCTATAGGGTAATTCCCCAGTGGAGATCTGGGAGGTCATTCTGTAGAACCAGAGTACCCATGGGAGTTCGTCGATCCACTTTCCTTTGGTTTGATCCAGTCTCTTCTTTATTTCGTCTAGGATTATTCGGTTTGTCGCCTCTACTTGAGCCTAATATTGAGGTCAGCACAAAATTTTTTGAACCCCGAGTCCGTGAACTAGATTCTGTTGTCCGTCGTTATTGTGTGAAGGATGCCGAACTTGTAAACAATGAAAGTTTGGACAAAGCTTTTAGCATGTTTTGCTGTTATGCTTGCTAGAGGTTGTGCCTTAATTCATTTAGAAAAAAATCAATGGTAACAATCAGGAATTTATTTTTCCCAACACCCTTGGGAATGGGCCTAGAAGGTCTAGCCCCCATCTACAAAATGGCCAGGGCTCCACTGCGACGTGAAGATCGGACGGAGGAGCTAAGTGAATGTGTGTGAACTTTTGGCATTTGTCACATCTTTTCATGAGGTCTGTTGTGTCGGCCCTGAGGGTCGGCCAGTAGTAGCCAGCTCAGAGTGTGCTGGCTGCTAGCGAGCGGGCTCCGATGTGGTTACCGTAAATGCCTTCGTGGATCTCCTGCAAAATGTATGGAGATTGATCCCTTGTTAGACATTTCAAGAGAGGAGTGTAGTATCCATGTTTGTAGAACACCTTTCCCTCCAGGTAGTAATCACTGGCTATTCGTTGAAGTTTTCGAGCTAACGCCTTTTTAGTTGGCAGTTCTCCTATTTTCAAATAACGTCGGATTGGGGAAATTCAGGTCGGGGTTTCCTCCTCTATGCTGAGAACGTCGTCTTGCTCAATACTTGGTTTGGGGAGCATTTCTTGTATCACAGTTTGGTTATTCCCTGGCTTTTTACTGCAAGTGAGTTTGGAAAGGAGGTCAGCGTAAAAGTTCTCACTTCTCGAGAATATGTTGGATTTCAAATTTGTTGAGGCTAGATGTCAATCTTTTGAATTTATCCAGGTATTTGACCATCTGGGGGTCTTTAGCTTGGTACTCTCCCTTTACTTGGCTGGTCACTAACTGCGAGTTGCGCAAAACTTTCAGGTTTTTCAACTCGAGCTCCAGAGCCAGACTAAGGCCAACGTTGAGAGCCTCGTATTGTTCTTGATTGTTGGAGGTGGGGAAGTCGAAGCACAGAGATTGTTCAACCGTTATGCCCTCTGGTCCCTCCACAATGATCCCTGCCCCTCCTCCCTTGAGGTTGGAGGATCCATCGACCGATAGTGTCCACCTATTTTGGTCATCATGTTCAAGTTCTTATGTCCGAGTAAACTCTGCTACGAAATCAACCAAGGCTTGTGACTTGATTGCGCCTCGGGGCTCGTAAGTGATGGTATGTTCTGATAGCTCTATTGACCAGTTGATCATTCGTCCTGCTAAGTCGGGCTTTTGGAGTACCTGCCTTATTGGCTTGACCATCTGGGGGTCTTTAGCTTGGTACTCTCCCTTTACTTGGCTGGTCACTAATTGCGAGTCGCGCAAAACTTTCAGGTTTTTCGACTCGAGCTCCAGAGCCAGACTAAGGCCAACACTGAAAGCCTCATATTCTACTTGATTGTTGGAGGTGGGGAATTCGAAGCACAGAGATTGTTCAACCGTTATGCCCTCTGGTCCCTCCATAATGATCCCTGCCCCTCCTCCCTTGAGGTTGGAGGATCCGTCGACCGATAGTGTCCACCTGTTTTGGTCATCATGTTCAAGTTCTTATGTCTGAGTAAACTCTGCTACGAAATCAACTAAGGCTTGTGACTTGATTGCGCCTCGGGGCTCGTAAGCAATGGTATGTTCTGATAGCTCTATTGACCAGTTGAGCATTCGTCCTACTAAGTTAGGTTTTTGGAGTACTTGCCTTATTGGCTAATTGGTTCGAACTATGATGCTGTGGTTTTGAAAATATGGCCTAAGGCGACGTGCTGAGAGAAAGAGCGCGTATGCGAGCTTCTCGATCCTGTGGTACTTGAGCTGAGCTCAAAGCCTTAAAGGGAATGACTGGTGTAGTACATAGGGAATTGGGCCTTGTTCTTTTCTCAGATAAGGGCTGAGCTGACAGCTTGGTCGCCCGCGGCAAGATAGATGAGAAGGGTTTCTGCTAGTTTTGGCCTGGAGAGAATGGGAGGTGAAGCTAAGTACTATTTAAGCTGCTCGAAAGCTTGCCGACAATCTGATGTCCATTCAAAAAATTTCACCTTCTTGAGGGTTTTGAAAAAAGGGAGGGCTTAATCTGCCGACCTGGACATGAAGTGGGAGAGGGCTGCAATTCGCTCTGCCAACCTTTGGACTTCTCTAACAATCTTGGGTGGCTCCATCCTCATGATTGCTTTGCATTTATCCGGGTTGGCCTCTATACCTCTGTTTGTTAACATGAAACCTAGGAACTTCCCCGCCTCGACCCCGAATGCGCACTTAGAGGGATTTAGTAGCATGTTGTACTTTCAGATCTTTGCGAAGGTTTCCTCTAGGTCGGCCATGTGATCATCTTCTGAGTGGGACTTAACGAGCATGTCATCCAAGTATACCTCGACGTTCCTACCAATGTGGTCTTAAAAGATTCTATCCATCAATCTTTGGTAAGTGGCTTTGGCGTTCTTCAGCCCGAAAGGCATCACTATATAGCAGTAAGTTGCCTTCTCGGTGATGAAGGCCGTTTTATCTTTGTCGTCTGGGTGCATTCAGATTTGGTTATACCCAGAGTAGGCATCCATAAAGCTCAGGAGCTTGTATCCTAATGCTCCGTCGACGAGCTTGTCAATGCTCGGCAGGGGGTAAGGGTCTTTTGGGCATGCCTTGTTGAGGTAGAAGTAGTCCACACATATTCTCCATTTTCTTGTGGCCTTTTTTACCATTACGACATTTGCTAACCAGGTTGCGTAAGGTACTTCATTGATAAATTCGGCGTTAAGCAGCTTTGTTACTTCCTTTTGGATTGCTGCTTGCCGTTGGCAACTAGGAAGTCGACCAGCTTTTTAAGGTTTGAGGGGGGGATGCTGGATCCCACCAGGACTGTCTGGATTGAGTTGCTTCCTACTTGAATCGGGGTGAGCTCGCCCCTTGGCTCGGGTCGAGTGTCTTGGTTTTCCCTTCTGTTGTCTAGCTCGTCGATGGGGACCATAGAGCTAGAGGGTGGTGGATTGGTCTTTTTGGATCTCGGGGGTTTGGGGTAATGAATGGACAAGCTGATATTATAGATGTTCTCCCGAGAAGCTAGTTTGCTCTTGCCTTTTCGATGTGCTCGGAGGTAGTGGGAAATTTGAGTAATATGTGCTTTGCGGAGACTATTGCATCAATTTGGTTGAGCGATGGCGGTCCCAGGATGGCATTGTAAGCGGAGGGGCAGCCGACAACTAGGAATCAGACGTCAACATTGGCCAAGTTCAGAAAATTTCCTAGGGTTGCCCTCAAGGTAATAGTGCCTTTTACTTTAACATGGGTTCCAGATAAGCCCACGTGTGTTCCCGGGTGGTGCTTCAGGTCAGAGGTGAAGATTCCGAGTTAGGTGAAAGCGTGGTAAAATAAGACATTGGCCGAGCTCCTTTAGTCCACTAGGACCTTGTGAACTTCGTAGTTGGCGACAAAACATGATATGACCATTGGGTCGTCATGCTCTGGGTCGATGGTCCCATTATCGACATCGGAGAAAGAGATAGTTGGTCGGGGCTTGGGCTGCTAGCAACTGTGGTATGGAGAACTTCTTTCTTGTGCTTCTGGGCTGCTCTCTTATGCCTTTTCCGGGAGGACTTTGAGGATCCTCCCCCTGCAAAACCACCTGCAATGGTATGGATGGTCTTGGCGGCGTTTTGCCTCAGATCCTCTTACTAATTTGGGGGATTTCTACTTGGAGCCCGGTCTCCATGTTGGTCTTGGCAAGGTGGTCAATTCCTTGATGGGGACCTATTTCTAGGTCGGTATTCTCTATTCAGCCTTTGGATAGGCGCTGGGACCTAGGCACGGTACTTTTGTAGGTACCATTTCTGAATGAGGTCTTCAATGAGATTTTGCAGATGCCTACAGTCATTGGTGTCATGCCCCTTTCCTCGATGGAAAGCACAATACTTGTCTTGCTCGGCTCCTACGGTCTTTTTGGGAGGTGGAAGTTGGACCAGCTTGGTGTGGCATATCTCTTCAAGCACCCGAGAGCTGCTTTTGTTCAGCAGAGTGTAGCTTTCAAAGCGAGGTCGGGTTGGAGATCTTTCTCTTTTACCGCCTCTCTTCTCCTCCTGAGGTTTTTTATCTCAAGGGGTTTTGCTCTTCTCCTCCTTCCCTACCACTTCTTCAAGGTTGATATGCTTTGTTACCCTGATCAAGATCTCAGAAAGGCTTCCTAGCAAATTGAGGGTAAGGTGCTCATGTAGGCGTCTGGGCCAAAGGCCTACTTGGATTGCGTGCATGGCCCCTGGTTCTGTCAAGTCGCGAACTTGGAGGGAGAGTTTATTGTATCGGCTATGTATTCTTTTAAGGGCTTGGACTCACCCTACCTTAGAGTGGCTAGGACGACATATGACTTTTGATGGGTCATGCTGGTAGAGAAATGAGCTTGGAGAAGCTCGGCCAACTGGTTGAAGCTGGATATCCTGTTTGACGGGAGGCTAGAAAACCATTGGAGAGCTGCCCTGTGCAAGGTTGTAGGGAAAGCTTGGCATATATTGTCCTCAGCGGAGCTTGCTAGGAGCATAACTGAGTTGTAGTTTTCTAGCTGTTCGCGGTGGTCAGTAGACCCATCATAGGATTCAAGGTTGGGCTGATTGAAGTGGGTTGGCAAAGGAAAAACCATGATGTCCTGTGTGAAAGGGTGCTTGGCAGCTCGCTTTCGCTTTTCCGAGCTTGAGGGCGACAGTTGATGGGAGAAAGATGTCTGGGGGAATGGTCCTCCATTTTGGTTATGGAAAGAGGATTGGCTTTCCGCAATTTCTTCCGATGCGCGGCCTTTCTGATGCCTGGCTAGGGATGGAGTTGCCTAGTGAGAAAGTCGGTGAGGAGCATTCTCATTTTGGGATTCACCTAGTGGCTCGTCGGGTTGCTAGTGCCTTCTTAGCTCAGCGATCTTAGCTCTATCAGCCACTCTTTCCTACCTGAGGACTTTGATTTTTTGGAGTAGGAAAAAGAGTATGGCATTTTGAGAGCTCTCTTAGGCAGGGGCTTCCCGGGAGGCCTCTGGGCTGTGAGAGGCTTGGCGAGGGCGGTGAGGTGGTGACTTTCGGGCAGTGTTAGGCTGAATTGGGGGTCTCGTGGGCGAAGGGGTTCTTGCGCGGGCAGCGCGAAGGTCTCCAATTTGGTTGGAGGGGTCTATGGTGATCAAAGCAAGATTGTACAATGAGATTTGTTTCTCGGGAAAAAGAAGTTTCCCACAAACGGTGCCAAATGACGATGCCTGAGATCAGGGGTTGGGTTATGTCACAAAGGTCTGGTGGATCTTCCAGTCGGGTAGACCGAGTTGACCTGCAATAGAGAAGAGGGATAGGTGTTTTGTTTCTGGGTTCTGATGATAAAGTTAGTTCGATCCAAGCTAAACAGGTGAAATTATGGCTAAGGGTCAAAAGTCTGTTACCTATGATGGAGTAGGCTATTTATAGGCAGGAGTAAAATGGGGTTCTAAGCCGGCAGGCTGTCCTAGGCCGTGAAGGAGTTGGACCTTGGCTTTATTGAGCCCTTTGGTATTGGGCTTAAGAAGTGGGTCACCATACTAAAGTAATGGGCCACTATAGGTGTTAAGAAATTGTACTTTTACTGGATATCTACCTTCGTCCTTAAAGAACTGTTGAAAGTTAGTTATGTTAGATGTGGGAGAAAATCACTTGTCTAGGTCAATACCTTCATGTCTCCCTTTGAATCTTTGTTATCTAATGGATTCAACTCCTTGATCTCTCATAGAACAACTTATCAAATGGAATCCCAACATGTCTACAAAATTTCACTGTAATGGCTCAAAAGAGTATCCACTCAACTGATAATGGTTTCGCTTATATATTCTCACATGTATTCTTTTGTTGTAATTATTTCTATACATATAAGATGTACATATCATTGATGTGGAAAGGTATTGAATTTGTATTCAAGAATCATTAGTTACTTCTGAAAAGCATTGACCTCTCAAGCAATAATCTATCGAGAGAAATTCCAATGAAAATTGGGTGTCCATTTGGATTGGTTTCCCTGAATATATCAAGAAACTACTTGAGTGGAAAAATAATTCCTAAGATTGTGAATTTAAAATCATTGGAATTTCTTGATGTTTCCAAAAATCATTTATGCGGTAGAATCCCTTCTAGTCTTGCTCAAATTGATCGCCATTCCACATTAGACATGTCAAACAACCATCTGTGTGGAAAAATCCAAATAGCAACACAACTTCAGAGTTTTGATGCATCTAGTTTTGGAGGAAATGCAAACCTTTGTGGAAAACCACTTAACAGAAAGTGTCTGGAAGATGAAATACTACCAATTCCTAAGGTATTGGCTTTGAAGATGAGAATTCAACTTTCTTTGAAGCATTTTATAAGAGTATGTGGCTGGGATTTTTCATTGGATTCTGGGGTTTCCTAGGCCCAATATTTTTCATACATTCTTGGAGACATGCATACCTCAGGTTCTTGAACAAATTGTCACACACTATCTATCTCATGGTTGCAAGATATATGGCTAGGTGGCATTGGTGGCAGAAGGTAATTATTTTGTTATTTCTCATGCTTACTTGTGCTTTAATATTGAAATCATGAAATGTCTTGCATGTGCTGGAAAACAAGAAAATCATACATATCTAGAAACATATTGTAATTTTACAAACTAAAAAATTGTTAACTTTCAAATGGTAATTATCTAACAAGTTTCAGCACAAAATACACTTGTCAAGAAATTTGGTAGACCAAAAAATCTTTAACCGATTGTTAGATTTAGTGCATATATTGCCATCTTTTTGGATAGCAGAATTAATTACTTAGACATGACAGTAAATTAATAGACATTGAACTAAAAAGTACCAAGAACTTTATAGATTGGTGCAAACAAAGATTGACAACCAAGCTGTCCAGCATCATTTTCAATTTTTTTTTTTTGAAAGTGCCTTTGTAGATTAAAAGATGCAAGGTCCTAGAAGAATATGCTCTTAATATGGGAGGTGCTCATCTTCACATTCTCATATGGGAAGGGGGCCCTTGTTCTTAGTGGGATCTTATGTTTCACCTCCAATAATTGACATGTTTATTTCTTGTGGGTAATACTTCCACCCTAGTGCATGTTTGGTATGTTATATAGAGATTAGTTGGGTTTTATTTTTATTTTATACTTTGGGTAAAATATTTTTGTGACAAAGTTCTCTTATGGTTAAGTATATAATTTAGAGAGAATTGACACAAAGTAGGCATAGAAGAAATTGAGTAAGTGTTCATATGAATTAAGATGAAATCCAATCATAATTTTGGCTAAATTAGATAAATAAGGAAATAAATCAAGCATTAAGTCATTAATTATAATATAAAATTATTTTTCCCATCTCCCAAAAGTGGAATGACAATTCATATCTCTACAAAATCAAGGTGTAGAATGGAATCATCACACTAACACTTTTTTTCCTATCAAACATGGGAATTCCAATAACTCTAGAATAGACACAAATGTTCCCTCATAACCTCAACGTTAGTTGTTTCCATCGAAGTCCACTAGTGCGAGGAGAGAAGAACAAAGTAAAAAAAGAAGAATAAGTTAGAGATCTCCTTCCTTCACATATGAAAAAATCCTAACATATATGAATGTAAATACTGGAATTTACCTACATGGGTAATAACAAAGCCCAATAGATAAGATGGACCCAAAAGAGTCCACCTATGGCCCAAAAGAGGCCCAATATGCTAAAAAAAACCCCTAAGGGGATTGTTGCTGCAGGTCCAGCCTAAGATTGGTCCAGCCACAACTGCCAATTGACCTAGCAACACCAACTTTTAAAAGAAGTCTCTTCGCAGCTGCAGCTCCTAAGATTGCCCTACCAAGTGCTTCTTGAGATAAATACCTAGGGTACTTAGTAACGCCCTTAAGTGCATCCCCAGGTAGAGAAGGCTAATGTCGTGCTCCTCCAGCTGTAATCTTTACTCCCTGGAGGTAGCTTTCTTATCATGACTAAGGTTAGGACACCCCTTGGTCATGCCTCGAGGCCCAAAGACCTCACCTCCATTGAGCCCTGTTCATGCTGCGGCTCTAGCCCATCATAAGAGGCCACAAAAGTACCAAGGAACCCATCAATGGTAAGTGGTTTGGTTGGATTTGGGCTGAGGTAAAGCCCATTAAGAAAAGGTCTTTCATACTTCCCCAAGGCCCCTTAAGCATCTTTTGTGTGGGGCCATGGAACCTTTGCATATATATAACTCTAGCACCAAGGCATTCTTTTCCCTCTGTCCCACACTTGTCCATACAATCACCCCTTTCTCTCTTTTTCAGAATAGCTGCTTGTCTCTCTGACAAGCGCCGCTCCAGCCAACCACGTCTTTCCTTAAATGTGCCTCCCCATACCTTTCATACTTCCTTGATAAACCTAGGATCATATGTATTTCTAGTCTCTTGAGAATGAAACAAATCCAAACTGTCACTTCATCCTTGACCTATACCTAACATGCAACTCCCTTAGAATGCTTCATCAAAGCATTTAATTCTAGTCAAAAAGCCATCCAAAGCTCCACCTTGTCCCAATAAAGCCTTATCTTCATTTAATGCTAAGTCCACCCAGTCAAGCAAACCTTTGCAGCTTAATTCTCTAGAAACCTTCCTCTTTAGCCATAAATGGAACCCATTGCCAAGCATGAAGACCAAGCTCCATTAGAAGCTAAAAAACCATCTCGAAACTCCGCCATTTTTAAGGCTCCATTGAAGAATACTTCATTGAATGTTCTTTAATTCCACCAACCTTCAACTATAAAATGCCTTTCCCAAGGAACAACATCCTTTTAGACATTCCTCTGCTACTATAGCCACACCAATAACATTCTTTTGCTTTCTTAAGGAGACCATTTCCATAACTCCATTAATCATTGCCTCAAGATTTCACCATTAATGCGTCCAAGAGCATCTCAGTCTACCATCAATAACTCTTAGAACATCTCAGGCCACCATGAAACACCCTATAAATACCATCTACCTAGCCTACAGTTTCTAGAACTACTAGACCAAGTGCCAAAGTGCTAAAAGAATCTATACACAGAGTTGGTTCTATAAGAACTTTTATTTGACTATATTTACATCTCCATTAGGGTACTAACAAACTAAAATCCAAAAAAACATTAAAGGCGACTCCACTGGGGAGGTGTGTACAGTAATGGTGAACATCCTAAGACGCTTCTCTTTTAACCTTGATGACTTCCCTGATGATGAGGGAGGACAAGGAAATGGTGGTCTAGCTCAAGAAGGAGGAAATGCTGGCCCAAATGGTGCCACAACAGGACCTCGCTAGTGAAATGAAATATGGGACCTTAATGCAGAAAAAAAAAATGCTAATGAATGTGGGGTACACTTTAGAGACTTCTTAATAGGAGAAGAATTTGCTCGAACTAACACTGCTGAGGAAGACAATATTGTCCCAACTGTCATGCTCTACACACTCTTTGACACTATGATCAAGATGAGGGAGGAGCTCAACTCTATTACTCCACCAAAAGAGAAACGAAAGGAGGGTCTCGTTGAAAGAAGCAGTGAAAGAGACAGGAGAAAAGATGGAGAGAATGTTACTGAAGAAGCTACAGGATTCCCCCCTTCCCAGCTATTCTAAAAGGGCCAACAAACCCTGAAAAGGTTCCCATGGCAAGGAACAACCTGAGGAAGATCCAAGAGACACAGAAGGACCAATATGCAGTTGTGATAGAGTTCCAACCTCCTTTCTCCCTTAGCATAGCTGTTATGTTGTATCCACCCTAGCTAAGGAAGTATGATGGGACTAGAAGTGCTAGAGAACACATCTTGACCTTCTTGGATGACATGGAAGTACATAGAAGTAATACTGACCTATGTTTGAGGGAGTTCTCAAAATCCCTTATAGGACGTGCTTCCACATGGTATTCTAAGCTAAAAGTAAACTCCATCCATAATTGGGCCCAAATAGTCACGGAGTTTTGTAACAAATTTCTAGAGGAAGACAAGGTAATCCACATCATGGACCTGGGAAGAGTTAAACAAAGAAGCAGTGAAAACCTTGTAGCCTTTATAAAATGCTACTGAGATAAAGCACTTCAAAGCAAAGAGACACTGCCGGAGGCAAACCTGGTGTATGGTTGTGTCAAGAGTATAGAGGATGGTTCCCAGTTACATTTGACTGGAATCAAGATCTTCTCTGAGCTAATAGCTAGGGCAACAGACGTAGTTGATGCCATGAAACTACAAGGAAGGAAGCATCCCAAAGATGATGCTTTATGTGATGTCTCGACTGTAGAAAGCAAGCAAGAAAGAATAAGTACAATGCAATAGCACCTCCAGGAAAACTATGAGAACAAACCTACCAAACCCAGAAATTAGAGAAGAACTAAACCTCCACCTTTCCAATGTGCTATGGACAAAATCTATCAGCTAATGGACGAATGGCTAAGAGAAGGGGTTCTTTAGCAGAGAGAGAGGCTAGAGAAGTTTTCAGCAATTGACATAAGGAACCCCAACTTCTGTAAGTTGCATTTCATAAAGAACCACTCCATTAAAAACTGCCTCCATCTCAGAGAACTATTTCATAAAAAATTGAAAAATGGAGAAATCATTCTCCCTGAGAATAATAATGTGCACATTGAACCATTTCCGTAGCATGATGTCCATATCATCTCTACTAATGAACCTATCATTGAAGAAGTAGATTCAAACAATGACCCAGATGACCAACTAGAACTATCCTAAGCTGCCATCATTGGCAAAGGCCTAGCCAAGGCAAGAAATTTTAGAATCTTGTTTTGGCAAATGGGACTAGATGACCAGGGAATAGAGGAGTTGTTGTAGCAGTTGCTAAAATCATGAAGAATAGGGAAGCATATTGTTGTACTGTAGACACTCTTATCAACAAACTTGCTAGGGCATATGGATCTGCCATAATATTTAAAGAATCTGATCATGTCTGGGAAGATCCTCACCAGAACATGCCTCTTTATGTGGAAGCTACCACAGAAGGACATAAAATAAGAAGAGCTCTAGTAGACATTGGATCAGGAGTAAATGTGTTACCCTACTCAGTCTTCACCACCCTAGGCCTCCTTGAAGAGAGGCTTCATCCATCCAGCACCTTTCTGAATACCTTCCAAGGAGTTCCTATTAAAGCCCTGGGAAGTGTGGTAGTGGCCTTCAGGGTCGGCCCTATCAAAATGTCCAACAGGTTCTAGGTGATATAAGGTAGCCCTAGCTATCATATTTCGCTAGGATGGCCATGGCTACACTCCCACAGTTGTGTGCCATCTACCTTGCACCAGTGTGTGAGGTCCAACTTCAAAGGGAAAGGCATCTTTATCCCAACTACCAAATTACCATTTGATGAAACATAAGCATACATGGTAGAGGCTACATACTTTGACAAATTAGCTAAAACAGGTGCTAGCAAGGTCCAACCGCCCAGAGGAGTGTTAATACCATCAAATGAGAAGATAGGAAAGAATGAAAAAGAACCTTCGGTCCAAGAAGCATAAGCAGAAGAAAGTAAACTAGTAGTGTTTGTTGAGCCCAAAGGAGAAGCAGAAGAAATACTAGGTGAAGCAACTGGTAACAATGAAAACAAGCGAAAAGAACCATAAAAGGAGGGAAGAACCCCTGCAGCCAATAGAAGGAAAAGAGCCATAGAAAGAGTTATACTCCTTAGCGGGGAAGTACGATGGAAAATCCTATAGGGACTCGTGGGTCTAGAGGTGGGACCATCAGATGCTGCCACTGGACCCCCAAGCAAGGAAGCCCAAGATGGTGAAGCCAAAGTAGATATATTTGATGAGTCTAAGGTCAGAGAAGCTCCTCCAAAAATGCAAGACATACCTAAACAACAACAAGAAGAGCTGGAGGAAGTATTTTTAGAGCCCGGTGTAGAAAAGCCATGCCAATTTTTGTAAATAGTACCTTAGGTGTATAAGAAAAGCAAGCATTGATCAACTTATTGAAGAAATTCAAATATGTGTTTGCCTGGGAATATGAAGAAATGTCTAGTCTAGATCCCTTGCTAATAAGCCATAACCTAACTGTAAATCCTAGGGTTATGCTAGTGAAGTAGCCACCGCGGAAGTTCAGTCCTAAGGTAGAGCTGCAAATCAAGGCTGAATTAACTAAGCTCCTTAGAGCCGAGTTCATTAAACATGTGCAGCACCCTACCTGGCTAGCAAATATAGTGCCAGTAAAGAAGAAAAATGGGCAAATTAGGTGCTGTATATACTTTCGAGACCTAAATTGGGCATGTCCTAAGGAAGACTTTCCCCTCCCAAATATAGATGCCTTGGTTGATTCCACAGCTTCCCATGAGCGCTTTTCTTTCATGGATGGCTTCAGTGGGTATAACCAAATAAAAATGGCTAGAGCATATGCGAAAAAAATAGCCTTCAAAACTCCCTTTGGAAACTTCCACTACATTGTCATGCCTTTTGGACTCAAAAATGCTAGAGCTACCTACCAACGCACCATGACAGCAATCGTCCATGATATGTTGCATGATTTTGTTGAAGACCATATGGATGACCTTGTGATTAAATCCAGGAAAAGGGGAGAGCACCTACATCACTTACAATAATGTTTGAAAGATGTAGAAAATACTAGCTAAAGATGAATCCCTTGAAGTGTGCCTTTGGAGTACCTTGCAGGAGGTTCTTGGGGTTCATGGTACACAAGGGAGGAATCACAGCGAAGACTATCAAAGTCAAGGCCATACAAGAAATGAAGGCACCAACTAGCATTAAAGAAGTACAAAGTCTCATGGGAAAGTTAGGGTATATAAGGAGATTTATACTAGCCCTATCTGAACTTTTGTACCCATTCTAACATCTAGCAAGGGAAAAGACACCCTTCAATTGGGAAAAAAAGCAGCAAAATGCTCTAGAAAAGATCAAAGAAGTACTGACCTTAGTTCAGACCATGTCCCCACCTATTCTAGGGCAACTAATGATTTTGTACCTGACCTCCACTGATATTTCTATGAGAGGGTTCTAGCACAAGAAGCTACTGGAGTAGAGCATCCCATCTACTACCTTAGCTGTCTCATCAAAGGTCTATAAGTTAGATATACAAGGCAATAGAAGCATTGTCTGGCTCTAGTTTATGCAACACAAAAGTTCAGACATTACTTCCTTGGCCACATAGTGCATTTTATGACCATATCTGACCCATTGAAGTTCTTTCTAAATCACCCAGTCCTCTCCGAACATTTGAACAAATGGTCTCTAATTATAGGGGAGTTTGACATCATCCCTCTACAGCCAGCAGGACTTAAGAGCCAAGGCCTAGCTGACATGCTAGCTTTATTCCCCTCGAACAACCATGAGTCTACAAAAGATGAAATACCAGGGGGATTAGAAGTCTACTCCTATGAAGAAATAGAATGTGGAGTTTGGACTCTTTATTTTGATGGTTCCCCAGCATGCCCAGAAGGTGGAGCAAGGATAATCCTTATCAACAGTGTAGGGGAAACATTTCTTTTGCCTACAAATTGCCATTCCCCTTGCACAAACAATGAAGTAAAGTATGAAGCTCTCCTCCTAGGAATGAAGATGGCTAAGGAAATTGGGGCAACAGATCTATTGATCAAAAGAGATTCCAACCTTGTAATTAAACAAGCCAATGGAGAATATGGAGTAAAGGAGCTCACACTTACTAGCTACTGAAAGAATCTGCAACAGATGATGAAAGAATCCAATAGTGTGAAGCTCATACAGGCAAGTAGATGCCCTGGCTACACTGGATAGTATTACTCCCCTGCTTAGAGGACAACTAGACCTAACCATTAGAAGAGTTGTGACCTCATGCAAAGCCATATAGTACAGGGTAGAGCCAATAGACTCCCCTGACTAGCGAATTCCTTTAAAAGAGTAGCATTAAAATTTTGGCAGTACCAATCGTTGCACAACCAAAGAATTCTAGTTGAGAAATGGGAAGTTATACAAAAAAAAGTTTTGAAGGACTGCTAATGAAATGTGTGACTGAGCAGGCAAGACTTGCAAAGGCACAGTTGCTCCACCAAAGTGTTTGTGGCCAAGGCGGAGCTAGTGTCTATCGAAGGATGCAATGTTATGGGCTCTATTGGCCTTCCATGAAACACAATTGTGATTCCCTCCAATACAGCTACCCTAACTGGAAGGAGGAGAAAGAAGAGCTACAAGTAAATGTGGTAGAAGAGCAGCTAGATTGGAGACATCCTTTCATTGAATACCTAGCTAATGGCATCCTCCCAGCAAAGAGGAGAGAAAAGATAAGTCTTAGAAAGAAGGCAGAAAGATATTTCCTGAGAGAGTGAGAGCTTTACAAGAGAAGCTTGATTAGTAGGGCAATGAAATTTGTCTCCCCATAGGAGAAAGTCAAACTCATGGAAGTTGTGCAACAGGGAGAATATGGAGAACATCAACGGTCCAGAAAATTGCAAAATGAACTACTCAGGCTAGGCTATTACTAGCCCTCCATGGAAGCAGATTCTATTGACTTTGTCAGAAGTTGCTGGCCATGCCAACGCCATGGAAATGCTATCCATGCACCAGTTGTAGAGTTGCATGCAATATCAACTCCTTACCCCTTTCATACTTGGACCTTTGACCTCATTAGACCCTGGGACTGACCATAAGGCCACCTTAAACAACAGCTCTATGATTGACCTATGCCTATTGATCGGACTTATCGCTAATCTAATTAAATTAAATCGAATCCCCTAATTAGAATGCAATAGAGGGCATAATCCAGGTTGTCTCTCTCAGGGAAAGTAATGTGTAATTAATAATTTCAAGATTAAGAACAGGGGATTTTTGAAACAAAATATATTTCCAAATTGTAAAAATGCAGAATTGAACAATGATTAATTCAATTAACTAAAAATGTAACCTAGCTAGACATCCATCAGTAATCGGTTTGATTCATCCTAGATTAACATGATTAATCAAGCCTTAATGCAGCCTACTAATTGAGTTTAATCACAACCGAAATCTCTAATTATGACTAAGTATTCCTACTAAGTTATCACTCAGGATTTGATTAACCACATGTAATCACTAATCTTGTAATCACAAAGACTAAGCAATTAGTGGATTATTCTAAAAACCGAACATCAATTAGCATAGCATAACTTCTCTAAATTCGTACCATAGATTAAAGATTAATCAATCTAAATTCTGTTTCCTACTTCAAAATCCATATAAATCACAAAGATCTCCATATATCCATACAAAAACTAAAGCTAGGCAGAAATCCAAAGAAGACAGAATTGCATTAAGATTAATCAAATTAAGTGCAGAATCTTAAAATCCAATCGATTAATTTAGGAGTCTTAGCTAGGTTAAAAATGTTCTACTCCTCCATGGTAATGAAATCCAAGCTCCAATGGAGGAAGAAAGACATGGTTCAGTGAGCTCCAGAATTTACAAGAGAAGAAATGAAAACTGTCTAAAAACTAGAATTCTCAGAATGTTCAAAACGCTGCCTCCTTTAACCTAATTATAAACCCCTAATTACAATGCACACCCAAATTACCCCTACGTTAGGTTTAAACCTTTGGACCTCAGCTACAAATGGGCCCCAGTTTGGGCCTAATTAGGCCTGGAATGAGGAAGTTAAGCCCAAATCTCTTCACAAAGGTCCAATCCCGGTTTTGACTTCCGGGTCAAATTGGACCCCCTGAACATTCGAATTGACCTTGGAAGTTTGAATCAAAGTTGTAGAAAATTCTCTTAGCTTTCCTACAAGGTAAGAGTCACAAATTTTAGACATTCAGAACTAAAGATATACCCGAAATACAAAATAGTGTCAAAACCTTATAATGCTGAAGAAAATAATTAAGCCCAATATGAACCCAAACTTATGAAATAAGGCCAAACCCATTCAATTAAGCATTAAAAGAGATTTAAGAAGCTAGAAATAAGGGATAATTACTACATTCAAAGTGTGATTATCACCTATTATGTAACTTCCTTAGTAGAGCATTTAAAGCTTTTTACCATTATCCACCTGAAACATTGTTAGAATATTTAATTACTGTCAAAACTCCCGTAGAAAATATCTTGTATGCTAAAGCCCTCTTAGGCATTAAATGCCAAAACCACATGTGCAGAAACCTTTCTGGTTTAAGTCAAACCGAAGACTTCCCTTCTAGCTATAAATAGAACTCATTGCCAAACATGAAAACCAAGCTCCATCAAAAGCTGAAAACCATCTAGAAACTCTACAATTTTTAAGACTCCATTGAAGAACACTTCATTTAATGTTCTTCAACTTCACCAACCTTCAACCATAAAATACCTTTCCTAAGAAAGAACACCCTTTTACATGTTCATCTGTTGCTACAGCCACACTAGTAACATTCTTCTACTATCTTAAAGAGACCATCTCCATAACTCCACCAATCATCATCATTTAAGAACCTCAAGATTCCACTATTAATTCCTTCCAGAGCATCTTAGACCACCATGAAACACCTAATAAATACCACCTACCCAGCCTAGAATCCCCCAAAACTGCTGGACCAAGTGCCAAAGTGCTGAAAGAATCTATACTTGGGTTTGACTCAGCCATAACCAGAGTTCTTGGGCCACAATACCTAATGATGAGCTGCCGAGGCTCCTCAAATTACTTAAAGTTTAAGGTCGGTTCCTAAGCTATTTGCAGCAAAGGGCAGCCCTAAGTCGAACCTAAGGATTGTTCTATTTAGTGAATCATATTGAGAAGCATATAAACAGGGGGGTTGTGTTTGTTTCTGTGATTAACAAAAATTAATTGAAAGTGGTAAAGTTTGAGAGAAAGCAACCAATCCAAGTCTTAACTAATTCTGATTTTGATTCATCCTTGATTTCCAAGGATCCATTTAATTATTAATCATGTTCTTGGCCTTTAAAACATATCAAGAAGCCTCTCAATGTTCTATGGATGTCTACTGGTTAAGCAACCAGAATTCGGTTCAACAAGGGACTAAATGAATTAAGCAAACATTCAAGTCCAGTTTAACCTAAGTCCTGAATCCAGCCAAGGTAATTAATCCGTCCAAGCTTAGAACCATTAATTAACCATACAATCCTCTTTTATCACATGCAAACAGAATATGAACACATGAAT
>QAOA01000573.1:23409-151192 GCA_003255065.1 Cercis canadensis | reverse complement strand
TTACATGCACACCCAAATTGCCCTTAGGGCACACTTGTTCCCATGGGCCTTAGCTTCAATTGGGCTTTGGTTTGGGCCCATTTGGACTTGTCATGAGGAAGTTAGGCCCATTTAAGTGGCAAAAGGTGTCTGGAACCGTCAGCTAACTTGCACAGCAAATAATACCATCTTCAACATAAAATATGGTGAACCGGTCTTCATATCAATTGAAGCTCTATCTGTTATCTTTCCAATGGTACCATTTTCAGGTCCATATGAGATACACAACTCAAGTTATGACCCAAATACTGCATGTAGGTCAGGATCCTGCGACAGCATGTCTTCTCTGGCTTCCAGGCTGCATATGACCTTCTGAACGTCCGAATTAGCTTTGGAGCCCTGAAAGAAAGTTGTAAAAAATTCTCTCAGCTTTCCAACAAGGTATGACTCGGAATTTTTAGACATCCAGAACTCAAGATATGCATGAAACACAGAGACAGCATATAATGCCCAGTATTGCTGGAAATTGCAATTAAGCATAAATGGATCCAAAGTCATGAAATGAGGTCTAAGTCTATGCAATTCAGCCCAAAAGAGGTTTAAAAGACTAAGTATGAGGGATAACTATTATATAAAAAGTGTGTTCATCACCTAACTCCCCTGGCTTTGAGCCCATAACCCTCAAGAACTATCCCACAAAGGTCCTTAAGGCGCCTCAACTATTCACCAACTAAGCTTACCAAAGTTGGTTCCAGTAAAACTGTATCTACTCCTCCCTAAGCAATTTACGAACCAAAAACAAACACTAAAAAAAAGGTGACTCCATTAGGGAGGTGTATACAGTGATTGTGAACATCTCAAGGCGCCTCTCTTTTGACCTTGATGACTTCCCTAAAGAAGATGGAGGTCAAGATAGCGGTGGCCCTGCTCAAGAAGAAGGAAATGATGGCCAAAATGGCACAGTAGTTGGTCCTTACCACAAGAACGAGACAATGGACCATAATGCAAAAACAAATGGTCCCAAGGAAGAAGAACATGCCAAAGCAGACATAGTAAACTTCAAAGACTTCTTGAGAGTAGATGGAACTACTCGTGCCACTGCTGTAAACAAAGATAGCACTATTCCAACCTCCAACCTCCATGCTCTACACACTTCTTGATACAGTCACCAAGATGAGAGAAGAGTTCAACTCCATTGCCCCTCCAAGGGAAAAGCATAAGGAAAACCTCGTGGAGAGAAAAAGCAAGAGAAATAAGAGATAAGAAGGAGGAACTGTTGCAGGAGAAGTTGTCTGAAATCCCTTGGCTACTCTTAAAGGGCCATTAGACCTTGGAGCAATTCCTGTAACTATAAATGAACTAATGAGGATTTTAGAAATGCATAACGACCAATATGTTGCTATAATGGAGTTCCAACCTCCTTTCTCTCCTTAAGCATAACTGTAATGTCATACCCACCACACTACCAAGCATTTGAACTATGGAAGTATGATGGAATTGGTAGTGCTAGAGAACATATTTTGACATTCTAGATGACATGAGGATTTATAGAAGTAACATCAATCTATGCCTAAGGGAGTTCTCAAAATCCCCTACAACTGGGATCATAACATTCTCAGAGCTACTAGGTCATGTAGTTGATATGTCAGAGGCCTTGGAGCATAAACCAAAAGAATCTAAGGATAAATGCTCCCCTTGTTGCCTACATGATGGGAGAAGTAAAAAAAAAAAATAAAGATAAAAGAAGAAGAAAGAAAAGAAAAGCCTATAGTAGGAAAAAAAAAAAAAGAAAAGTGAGAGTACCACTCCAACCATACCAAGGTAGAGAATATGATAAGAAAAAACTCCCACAGAAGTTTGAGAAAGAACTCCTACCGAAGTTTGAGTTACCAAAAAAGGTTAAAGCTACAGAAGTTTGAGAAAGAACTCCCACAAAAGTTCAGGTTACAATTTAAAGCAACAGATGTTTGAGAAAGAAATCCTATAGAAGTTGAAGGAAGTATGCTTAGTTTAAGCCCAACTAAAAACTAAGGTTAACTCCTAAAGAAATTAAAGCTATTCAAATTCCAAAGAACCATGTATCATCAAGACTCCATAGGAAGCCAAGACCTTAACGCTTGATGAAGTTAAAGAAATCTAGATTGTGAATCTTTTACATCCAGAGATCAATATCATACATATCCTTAGCAACAGAAAGTTAAGCTACAACTGCCACAACTAGTGATAAGGAAGCCCCAGCAATAGGAGAAGAAGCATAATCCACAGTTGGAGCATCGGGGCATGGTGGAAAAGGAGCTTCCATGGCACTAGAAGCGACGCTTCAACAAAGAACACCTAGAGATTCTTTAGACCAAGTGCACTTATTTCATTTATTAATCTATATCTTGCCTAGGTCTAGACTGACAGAATCATTACACTTGGCCCCTATTCTTGATGTTCATTAGTTGCATTGTTTACAGACACTAGAAACCTTGTACCTTCTAGTGTAAATTCCTTAGAAAGGGCAGAAAGTAATGGACTTATGTTGGTCGCATCCGGACCATCTTCAATAGTTTCTTTCTCCTCCATTCTTGTAGGTTCTCTTTCCATCATATTTTATGTATGGTAGAAGAAGTCATTGATGACCATGCTTCATTAGAACAATCTAGAGAATCATAACAATCTATATTCATTGTTCAATTATGATACTACTCTAAAGTTAGTGATGTAATTCCTCAAAAAAGGCATATTGATGTTTAACGTGAATGAATGGGGGTTTGCCTTTTTATTTTTCATTGAAATTTTTTCCCTCCTAATATTAGCTGATAGGATATGACATCACAAGGTATGTTCCATAAAAGGTTGGAGTACCACCATAGAGGAAATTAAAATAAGAATATCAAGGAATACAAAAGGTGTACGAAATATTGTGAATGCCTCTTAGAATGGACCAAATGTGTAGATCTTAACCTAATTACAAAACCATGATTTGTGTGCTATTTCTAAATATATTGTAAGCTTCATTATTCTTCCTCTTGTGTTTTTATTTTTGTCCCCTTGCATTCAAAATTTACAAATTGAATGAGAAAACATAGTTACCAGGTTCGCTACACCCCTAGCAAATTGCATTCAAGGTACAACATTCTAGATTGTGGTATGGGTACAAAATTTGTGGTTCACATATAAATATGTATGTAAACCTACGTACCACATTCTCATTCCCTTACCACATACCAGAGCGACTAGTGAACTTGCTAACTATGTGAGAAAATTAGAATGAAACCATTACAAGTGTAAATATCAATTAAAGACTAAAACAATGTAGAAAAAAAAAAAACCATAATCTTTAATGCCAAATTCTTGTGGAGACCTATATGAATCCTAAGTCAAAAAGAATTGAAACTATTTATCCCCTATTGACACAAGAAAACAAAGCTACTGGCTTGTAAAAAAATGTAATCAATGGATTAAGCCAAAAGATAATGAGTATGACATCATAGTCAAAAATTTCTGAGTACCTTGTAATTCTTGATAATCAGAATAGTTTGTGGTGTTTCCAGTGATAGCATGGACATTGTCAGCTTGTTTAGGAAACACTTTTCTTTTGGAGTTTCTGAATAAATCACTTCTTTTCTTACCTAAAGGAAGATCATTTTTTCTGCTAAACACAACCTATATATATCTTTTCCTGTAAATACCTATAGATCAGTTGGCTCAATCTAAATGCTTTTGGAAAACATTATATTATTAAACCATAATAAAAGTACATTAGAAGAAAGGTGTTTTGAGCTTACTCCAATATAGTAAAGGGAGTTCCTAAAGTTGAAGTTTGTTGTCAATCTTAGCCTTCAAAACAAGGTCCTTATACGTCATTTCATTCAGAAACCTGTCATATTCTTTTTCAGCTTTGCAATAATAAGAAGAAGAACCTCAAAAACCACAAATTAGGTTGACTTGTGGAAAATAACATTGCAATATTTGAGAGCAACACCTTTCAACTTCTAGAAATATGTAAAGGTCAATGTTGGCATCAGTTGTTGGATATTTATCAAATCCTTTTGGCAACACATCAACCCTCTGATGTGCCCAAAAAGGTAAAACAAAGAAAGAAACACTAACTCTTATGGTTTGATAAGAAAACTCAGCTACAAACAAGAAGAAGATAGTTTGATTCACCATACTCTAAGATAGAAGAAGGAAGAGTGATAAGAATCGATAATAATTTTCCACTAAACAAATGAATTGTTTAGGTAAACGTTTTAGGGTAAAAATGCAATATGCATTCTTTGATTAAAATCTCTTATATTTATCCATTACAAGACCATAAAGATAAATACTAATCTTGGAACAACCCTCCAAGTATGGGAAACATAAAATAGTAAATGATAGGTTTGGGACATCTGATGCGTTCGCGTACCCGAAGGCTCGAAACGGAGTGTCTGGATACCAAACTGTGGGATGACCTTGGTTATCTCAATAGGGTGAACCCTTAGCAAGGAAGGATCCTTGGTAAGTTCAAGTTCAAGTTCTTTGCCCAAGAACAACAGGGAAGCTCTCAATCCAGAGAAACTCAATAATTCAGAAACTGAATACTATTAATCTCCAAAACTGTTTTGCAAAGGCATACACGAATTCCTTATATAGGCAATTCGGCTAGGAGGCTACAAGCTATGATGGATCCTCTAAGAAAGTTAATAAAACCCTAATACCCAGTTTGGCCCATAGACATAAAGGCCCAAAATATTAAAAAATGAATTTAAAACTAATTGAACGTTTTGGCCCATAAACATAAAGGCCCAAAAATAAAACTAATTAAATTAAACATTATTTTTGGCCTGCTCCAAACTTGGGCTCCAAGCTGGCCCATGTGCACCTTCTACAAGAGACAGATAAGTGATCCATCTCAACTCTGAACTTGGCCCAGCTGCTCTTTCTTTGGTCTGCACCTCTTGGACTAGGCTCAACAATGCCTCTCTCACTCGCTTAGCTCTGCTTCTAGTCATCGGGCCTCCAACTCCAAGCAAGGGATCATGAACACTCCTAGGGTTAGGGCATGTAGCAAGCTGATTCGCATCAACATCCCTCCAAGCATTGGAAACACAAAGCATTCTAGTAAAAATAACAAACTACAAGATAAGCATTAAATTCACTTTGAAACCTTCAATTAGTCAAC
The DNA here is from genome assembly GCA_003255065.1 of Cercis canadensis. NCBI lineage: Eukaryota > Viridiplantae > Streptophyta > Magnoliopsida > Fabales > Fabaceae > Cercis > Cercis canadensis. The sequence goes on along the minus strand of QAOA01000573.1, from coordinate 146,061 downwards.
TGCTGACTAGTCAAAAGTTATGAATTTCTAGAATTACCCATTCGTGATCAATTTGTGATTATAATCTTCCAAGCAAGTGAGTAATGCGATCAATGTAGGCTTAAACTCCTTTTGTTTTGGTTTCTAATTGCTTCAAATGAGATGGATTCTCTCTAAGAATTAGTTCAAGCTCTGTTGGGAATTTCTTGGCCCTTGAACGAGTAATTGGTCCAAGACTTGGAACTTAACGATCCTGGGCATCTCTATCATCTTTGCGGATCACATCACCCTCCGATAGAATTCAAAATAGAGTAGTGGATGCAACATATGAGTTGCCAGCAATACATTTGAAGGTGCCTTCTCTGACAAATAAGCTACTAGTCCATTTACTTCACCAAATTGTTTTTCACAGATGCAAAAATTACCCCTATCAAAAGATCAATTGATATGTAAGCTTTGTCAATCATGAGATGCTGCTCACAAAAGATGGATTAGATCATAGTCACCACTTCTAGGCCGAGAATTAGGTTAATGATTGAATGAATCTTTTGTAATCAAGGATGGATTAAAATTAGGATTAGTTAATTCCTTGGATTGGTTGCTTTCTTAATTTGGTTTACTATATTTTAATTGCTTTCTATTGATTAATTATGCAAATCAACCCCCCTGTTTGTTAAACTCCCTAATTTGATTCCTTAATTAGAGTAATCCAAGGGCTTGACTCGATGTTACCTTATGCTGTAAGTATTATTGGTAAACTAGATATAAATTGATTAATTTGATAGCCTTGACAGCTTATCAATGAACCTTTTCCTCATAATGGCCTTCATTTCTTTCCATGACCCAATAGGTCTCTCATGATTCCACCTCCAATGTAGGACTAATTGATCTCACCCAAATGATAGCATAATCAGTAAACTCAACAGCCGCTATCTTTAACCTTATTTTCCTTGGAGTAGTTATGGCACTCAAACACCAATTCCATCTTCTTCTCCCACTCCAAGTAAGCCTCCAGATCATTTTTACCTTAGAAAAAATGAATTTTCATTTTAATGCTTCCTAAGTTATGATCTACATATATTTTCCTCCTATCTCCTCGATTATGTCTAGCATACCGGTTGTGATCCTCGGATGTGCTTTGATCACTCACATCACAATCAACATGGGCATGTCTTGCTCTTCTTTCTCTTCTAAGGTGCCTAGCAAAATTGCCTTGAATTTCGGAGTCACTATGCCTACTTCCTTTATCATTCTCCTCAACAACTCTCCTATTCCTCCTCCTTGTTTCAGGGACTATAGGTGGTTGTCTCCTTGGTAGATCATTCTCATACCCATCCTATCATGCAACTCTTCAAATCTCATGTTCATTCTCACAAACTGTTGTTGCATGGCACAGAGTGTGAGAGTTTGGTTTTCCACTTCACTTTCTCTATCCATGATGATCAAACCCAAAAAGTGTTAGCAAAATAACCTCACCACTTCCTCACGTGTTTGCACTAAAAAAAAAATGTCACTCACACTTGTGTTTGACTCACTAGTGACTTTTACCCTCTAATGATTTCACACTTTTGCACTTTTCCATTCTTAATCTCTTTCCTTTAGTTCTTATGGAACTAAATTAACAAACCAATAGCATAGACGTTTGTGATAAACTTCCAGCAAATCAATTTTCACAAGAAAGAATAGTGTGGCAAAAACGCAAAGGAATTCAAGGATAGAAAATATGAATTCAAGCACAAAACAAACAATAACAAGGGCAACAAATTCAAGGACAAGAACAAAGAAACTCAATATCGAATCAAGATTCACAAGCAATAATAAATTCAGCTTACAAAGCACTTGAGAAATAAATCAATAGGCAACAAAATTTTCACACATTCAAGTTAATCCAACACATTTAAACACAGTTTGAGTAAATTGTAGCTATCTCAACTCAAGAACATTTTGAATGTTCATACCTTTGCCCATAATTTTTTTTTTTATCCTATGATTTTAATCATGCTCCATACAAGTTCAATTGATGTTCAAAAGAGTCCAACAACTCAGAAAATTGCATTAAGCATGGAAAAATCACAAAGATTGGAAATAGAAAACAACCAAACACTACCTTAAGGGCAGTTACTAGTTTCACAATATACTCAAAGGTCGCTACGATGCGAATGACAAGCATAAAAAAAAATTAGTTTTTCGAAAGAAAAACTTAGAGTCGTCTCCAATTGTATTAAAAAAATGAGGAATAATTGGAAAACTCCTTTTTAATAAACAAAAAATGGTCTGCAAACCAAAGAGGGTTTGGGAATCAGTTTTTGTATGGGGAATGTGTTAGACACCTCACAACACCCGTCTAAAAGACGATTACCCAAAATTAGTTGTGGGAATTATAAAATGGCAAAAAATATACTTTATTCATCCCTTAAATAATAAACTATACGAGTAAATAAGAATATTAACAGCAAATTTAAACATGAAATGCATGCAACTAGTGTGCCCTAAATCCTTTCACTCTTTCCTTGCATATGGCACCCTCCGGGGTGATGCTTATCCTTACCTAGGAATGATAAGGTGGGCCACCTGATATGCAGATGGATCACCCTATCCCTCCATGATAGGTAAGGGGCCTATGGATACTATGCAACACAGATATATTTTTTATATGCAATGCAAATATATGATTTTAAGTATTACAAAACTTATCTCGGGGAGAGGGATTTTAATTACATTTGAAAAAAAAAATGTAAGATAAATAAAAGTCTCTTACTCCTAACTTGCAGCAAAGTCTTTTTTAGCAGAGCCCTCCAACTTGCCCACAATTACAATCACTCTCAGTCATATATCAAATTGCTCAAGGAAACACCAAATTCAAGTTTAAAGATTCACAACCAAATATCATAATCTCAAGTATATCTCACCTCAAACATACAAGAAAGATCCCGAATGACACCTAATAAATAAGGACCAGAACTTGGAAAAATTAATAACCCAACAATTATTTCAAATCGAACTCAAAAATAAATTTAAAACAACCGCCCCAAAAGTATGACTACCAATCAGCTCTCACACATGAAAATACAGAAATTACCAAATTGACATGCCAGCAGCTCCTATGCAATGCTTAGAACCAGACTAACAACTCACAAAAATGGAACACTGGAAGATTAAGAAAATATCACTCAGACAAAATCCAAAATAGCTGCATTCAAAATAAAACTGGAAGTAGAAAAAATTCAAAAAATCCAGAAATTGTACACATCGAAGATACACATCTTACGGTTCTATCAAAGTAAGAATCACGCAAAAAGGAGTATAATAATTCAAATTATAGACAAAAGATTGAACACTGCCAAAAAGATGTTAGCAGTGACAGTGCAGCAGTGAACAACTATATTCCAATCAAAACTGGGAGCAAGCTAGAGATGAAACAATTCTAAAAATTTTACACATTGAAGATATATATCTTACGGTTCTAACAAGATCAGAATCATGTAATTTAGAGCTGTATAACTCAAATTAGAGACAAAAGACTGAACACTGCCAGAGACAGGGCAGCGGTGCCAGTGCAGCAGTGAACATGCATATTCAAATCGAAACTAGGAGCAAGATATACATGAAAAAATTCTGATAATTGTACACATTGAAGATATGTATCTTACGGTTCTAACAAGATGATAATTATGCAATTTGGAGCTCTGTAGCTCCGTCTAAAAAAAAACAACTGAGTGCTGCCAGAGCTGTCTGACAGACCCGAAGAACAAATAAATTCAAAGCATTAACGTCACCAACAATGAATTTATCCTCAAACATGTTAAATGTTGATGGAGTAGCACCTCTATTATCTTTCTAGAATACATATGTGAATGTGAAAGCATGAATTATGAAATTTTCTAGACAACACTCACTTCACAAGAGGACAACCATGATGCAAAGGAGTCAAAACTCTTATTTGGGAGGAATTCAGCTCTTTCTAGGAAGCAAAGTGATCCATGTAGTACATGATCAAAAAAATAAGAGTAAACACACACACACACAAATATCAACAAGCATGCCATTTAGATTCACAACAGTCAGGCATTTTAAATCAAACACTAAATTTGAACCTTACATGCTTCATGCCATGAGCAAGAGGATTTGAAGAATCTCTAAATAATGCTTAACTCATTTGTGGTCCACATAAGCTTAAGAAATAACATGTGAAGAATTCATTACAATAAGCAAACCATAAAATCTGTGCTTCCGCCCTTGGGTTTCAAATCAGCTAAAACAAGAACCTCTGTCCCAAATTTTCATCCAGAAAAGAGACAAGAAAAGCAAAAACAAGAGCAGTAAACAACTACCCATATTTGCAAGAACCGAATAACACAATCATATAAATGAAATTTCATTATGTTCATGAGTCAAACCAGATTTGTTCGTGCTAGATGTTTAGCAAATCATAGATCAACACAAAATTGCAAACCCCATTTCTATCAAGTATGAAGAACACACTGAATTTGTCATGCTAATTACTGTCAATCTCAACACCAAATCCCAGTTCAGATTTATGGAAACAACAACAAGACATGATCTATTCATCAAACAACAGAACCAATATACAAATTCAAAATAAGAGGGGAATTACAGAATCTTTAGTTAATTACCCATATTTTGACCTCAAATCATTAGTTCCCATCTCTCTAAAACAAGATCTTCAACATCCCACAAATTATAACAAAACTCATGCAAAACAGAAATGCAATTCAAGTACTAGAAGCTCAAATTTTAGAATAAAAGCTCAAATCCCACAAGCTCATGGATATACAAATCAGTTCTCAATAACCTCCAATCAAATTTTCCAAACAATAGAGAATATCCAAAATGAAGTAAGGGAGAGAGAATTACCAGCTTGAGAACTCTCCTAGGCATGAAATGGCTCTGACCAAGATTGATATAGCTTGTTTCCAATGGATCAAATTCTTCCTCAATAGTTTATTTTACTTGTTATTACTCTTCCTCATGCCCTCTATCTCTCACTCTCCCTTTTCTCTTGCTTTTCTTTTTTCCTTTGCTTTCTCTTCAATCTCCCTTTCACCTTGCTCCCTCGATACTCCTTCTTCTTTCTACGTTTCTGCTTTCTTCCTTTGCTTCACACTAATAAGTTCTTCTCTTCCTCTTTCTTCTCTCTATTCTCTCTCACGTACACCTCTATTTTTGTTCACTGCGCTCGGTCAATTTCCTCCCCCCTTTCTTTTATGTGTATCTCTCCCCTCTCTTAGGTATTTTTCTTTGTTCATTTCCTATTTTTCCCTTTAAGTAACTGTTGTCTTCTCTCCTTCTCCTTTTTTAATTTGCTTTGTTTCTTTTTTTTGTTTTGTTTAGTTATTTATTTAAAAAAGGATAATTCATAGATTTGGACCAATGGGAAAAGAAGGAAATCTATTCCTTACTCTCCTATTGGCTCTCTTAGATCCAATGATGCAAAAATTTACTCACAAAATTTATTTATATTTTTTATCTACTATTTACACAAAATTAAAAACCAAAAGATGGGTCAAATGAGCTTAGATAAAAATGGGCTAAGTTGACAAGNCTTTTTTTTGTTTTGTTTAGTTATTTATTTAAAAAAGGATAATTCATAGATTTGGACCAATGGGAAGAGAAGGAAATCTATTCCTTACTCTCCTATTGGCTCTCTTAGATCCAATGATGCAAAAATTTACTCACAAAATTTGTTTATATTTTTTATCTACTATTTACACAAAATTAAAAACCAAAAGATGGGCCAAATGAGCTTAGATAAAAATGGGCTAAGTTGACAAGGGATTGAGCCTAGGGTTTACTTTATTACAAAAGCCCAAACAACAAAATAAAAATCACTAATTACAAATTAAGAATTTATCTCTCTCTCTCTCTTTTCAAGAATTTTTAAACCATGAAAAGACCTGGACAAAATACAGTGTGTACAATTAGGACACAAATGAAAATACCAGAAAAGTTCCCCAAAAAATTTCCAAATATTCAAAGAAAATCAAGAAAAATATGAACAAGCAAGAACAATGAAAAATAAAAATGGAACAATAAGAAAAATAACAAACAAAAATCAAAAAACAAAAAGGATAATCGAACCTCGACTAGAACCAAGAGCTTTGATACCAAATGATGTGAACATCTAGAGTTAGCCCTGAATGGCAGAGATTCAATCGCTCGAGAATCGTCCAATTGTGTTTGAGAATTTCAAAAAATAGAATTTAGAGAAACAAAATAAAAAGAATGGATAAGGCGTCACACTCTAGTCAGGAAAGGGGGAGAGTGGTATGCCGGGGGAACGCCACAAGAACCTAAGGTTCTTGATAAGTTCAATCAGTTCTTCAAAGAAACAAGTAGGAGAAGACTCTCAACTTTACTCTAAATGTGTACTATGACTTTCACAAAAGGGAAAGCCTCCCTTTAAGCAACGCAACGCAACCCTAGTTTACCTAATTGGCTAAACTCCAAGCCCACTTAAGTTAACCTAAAACACCTAATAAAGGTCCAATACTAAAAAGGGCAAACACATATGCTTAATGATACTAAAAAGGGTCCAAAACAACTTGGAAACAGAGCCTAACTCAGAAAAGGAAGAAAAATGTGCACAAAGGAAATTGCCAGGCACTGGGAAGAAGCGTTGGGGTGCTTGTTCTCTAGCCTAGATGGCACTGGGGTGCCTTGTCTCTGTCTTGGAGCACTAAGGCGCTAGGGAAGGAGGATTAGGGGTGCTTGGAATCTGTCTTCCTTCACTAGAAGAGTCTTCCAATGCTCCAATTGAGCACAAATGTCCCCTAACTTAATTCCTTGCTTCTTGGGTCCAAATCTTCTCTAGAAATCCACTCAAACCCTCTTGCATTCTCTTGGCTCACGCTAGGGTTACCGGTCCTCCACGAATGTGTAATGGGTCGCTAAGAGTAGTCTTGCCTAGATTCCCATTAAGTCCCAGCTACCACATCCTCTTGGGATGACCATGGCTGCACTTACACAATTGTGTGCCTTCCACTTTGCCTCAGTGCATAAAGTCTAGCTTTAAGGGGAGGGACATTCAAATCCCAATCACCAAAGCACCCTTTGATGAAACAGAAGCACACATGGCAAAGGCCATATACTTTAACGAAGTAGCTGAACCTAGAGTTAACAAGGTCCAGCTACCTCCGAGAGTGCCGATCCTAGAAAATGAAAAGGTAGAAGAAGAAAATAGGGAACCCCTAACTGTTCTTGAAGCACCAAAAGAGAAAGTAGAACTAGCAACACCTACTAGCCCCAGAGGAATGATTGAAAGAATGATAGCCAAAGTAGCCAACAACGGTGCAAATAAGCTTATAGAGCCAGATGAAATAGATAAAGCTCTTACAGCTAACAAGGGCAAGAGAACCATAAAGAAGGTTTACCTCCCCAATGGGGAGGTACTATGGAGGATCTTATAGGGACTCAAAGGTCCAGAGGTAGAGCCTTCAAATTCTACCATTGGACCCCGAGCAAAAAGGCCCGAGAGACTAAAATAGAGGTGGAAGTGTTTAATGAGTCCAAAGTTAAAGAGGTCCCTCTAGAATTGAAGACACACCCAAGCAACAGGAGAAGGAGTTGGAGCAAGTATTTCTAGAGCCAAGGACGAAAAAGCCAAAGCTAGTATTCGTAAATAGCACCTTGAGTATAGAAGAAAAGCAAGCACTGCTTAACTTATTAAACAAGTTCAAAGATGTGTTTGCCTAGGAGTATGAGAAAATGCCAAATAGATCCAACTATAATTAGCCATAATTTAGTAGTAAAGCCTGGGGTTGTTGATGAGCTGCCAAGGCTCTCCAAATTAGTAAAAGTTTAAGGTCGATTTACCAAAGCTATTTGTAGCATAAGGCAACCCTAAGTCGAACCAAAGGATTATTCTAAGTAGTGAATCAGATTTAGGAACATATAAATAGGAGGGGTTTTGTTTTGTTGAAGTGATTAACAGAAATTAATTAAAAGTGGTAAACCCTAAGGAAAACAGCCAATCCAAGTCTAACTGATTCTGATTTTAATCCATCATTGATTTCCAAGAATCCATTTAATTATTAACCTAGTTCTTGGCCTTAGAACACATCAAGAAGCCTCTCACTCCTCTATGGATATCCACTGGTTAAGCAACCAGAATTCGGATCAACTAAGACTAAATGAATTAAGCACCCATTCAAATCCAGTTTAACCTAAGTCCAGAATCCAGCCAAGGTAATTAATCCATCCAAAAGCTTAGAAACATTAATTAGCCTTTAAATTCCTCTTTTATCACATGCAATTAAGCAATCAACACATGAAGATCCAAATTCGAATTTAAGCAATTCAAACAGAATAGTTCAGAGGAAGCAAAGAAGTAGATTAACCATTAAATGAATAGCAATCAAAGCATAATCTCATAATCAATAATCAAAACAGCCAAAACCTGGATTGATTTGAGTATTCAGCCCTCCATGAACAAGAAAAGCCAAGTTTTACAAAGAACTTAGAGAGAAAACTTAGAGACTAAGAAAATAAGAAAAGCTGTCTAAAATATCTTACAAAATATCCTAAATGAATTTTGGCTGCCTCCTTTTGAGCATATAAGCCTCCAAAAATACATGCACACCCAAATTTCCCTTAGGGCAGATGCATTCTCATGGGCCTTAGCTTTCATTGGGCTTTGGTTTGGGCTCAATTGGACTTGTCATGAAGAAGTTAGGCCCATTTAAGTGCCAACAGGTTTCTGGAACTATCAGCCAACTTCGACAGGAAATAAGACCATCTAAACTATACAATCTGGTGAAATGGTATTCATAAAAATTAAATCTATGTGTATTATCTTTCCAATGGGACCAGTTTCAAGTCCATATGACACGTAAATCTCAAGTTATAGTCCAAACACTGCATGCGGGTCAGGATCCTGCGACAGCATGTCTTCTCTGGCTTCCAGGCTGCATATGACCTTCTGGAAGTCTGAATTGTCTTTAGAGCCCTGAATGAAAGTTGTAGATAATTCTTTCAGCTTTCCTACAAGGTATGACTCGAAATTTTTAGACATCTAGAACTAAGGATATGCATGAAACATAGTGACAGCATAAAATGCCCAGTATTGCTGAAAAATACATTTAAGCTCAATTGGATCCAAACTCATGAAATGTGGCACAAGTCCACTCAATTCAACCCAAAAGAGGTTTAAAAGACTAAATATGAGGGTTAACTATTGTATAAAAAGTGTGTTCATCAGCTGTACCAATGAAGTAGCCACTGTGGAAGTTCAGCCCTAAGATAGAGCTACAGATCAAAGCTAAAGTGACCAAGTTGCTCAAGGCAGGATTTATTAAACCTATTCAGCACCATACTTGGTGGCTAACATAGTGCATGTGAAGAAGAAAAATAGACAAATCAGATGTTGTATAGATTTCAGGGATCTCAACCGAGCATGTCCTAAAGATGATTTTCCTCTTCCAAACATAAATCCCCTGGTTGACTCCACAACTTACCATGAATGCTTCTCTTTCATGGATGGCTTCAGCGGGAACAACTAGATAAAGATGGCCAAAGGAGATGTAGAGAAAATAGCCTTTAGAACCCCATTTGGAAACTTTCACTACATTGTTATGCCTTTTGGGCTAAAGAACATTGGGACTATGTACCATCGTGCCGTGATTGCAATTTTTCATGATATGTTGCATGATTTTATTAAAGACTGTGTGGATGACCTTGCCATTAAGTCTAGAAGAAGAGATGAACATCTAGAGCACCTGTGGCGTGCATTCAAGAGGTACAGAAAATACCAATTGAAGATGTCCCCTTAAAGTGTGCATTTGGAGTATCCTTTGAAAAGTTTATGGGTTTTAAAGTACACAGGAGAGGAATCACAGGTGAAGGCCATCCAAAAAATGAAAGTACCTACTAGCACCAAGAAGGTACAAAGCTTCAGGGGGAATTTAGGGTACATATGCAGGTTTATTCTAGCTATGTTCAAACTTTTGTACCTTTTTAAGCACTTAGCCAAGGATAAAATGCCATTCGAGTGGATGGAAGAGCAATAAGTTACACTAGACAAGATCAAAGCAGTGCTTATCTCAGCTCAGACAATGTCTCCACCTATCCCAGTGGAACTAATGATTCTATACTTGACCTCTACTAATATTTCCATAGGAGGTTTGCTAGCACAAGAGGCTGCTGGAGTAGAACGCCATGTTTACTACTTGAGCCGCCTCATCAAAGGTCCAAAGGTTAGGTACACATGCCAAGAGAAGCATTGCCTAGCCTTAGTATATGAAATACAAAAGTTAAGACACTACTTCCTCGGTCACAAAGTACATTTGATGACTAGGCCTGATCTATTAAAATTCCTTCTCAAGTACCCAATTATCTCTGAGTGCCTCAACAAATGGTCTTTGATTGTAGAGGAGTTTTATATCACCCTTATGCAACCTACAAGACTCAAGAGCCAAGAATTGGCTAACATGCTAGTTCTCTTCCCATCCAACAACTATGAGCCCATAGATTGGAATCACATCAATCAAACATCTGTAGCCAAAGATATGGTGAAAAACGTAAGCAGTGCCAGAATTCAACAGTTAAGCAATTAAAATCTATAAACACCAACAAGTCCAAATCTACAAAACATGTCTAAAGGCCATAAAAATCACTAGAAACACACACTAAAAGACTAAGTATAAGAGAAACAAATAGTGTAAAATAATGTGTTATCAAATTCTCCCACACTTAGCTTTTTGCACTCCTGGGCAAAATCACAAGAAACAAACTAACTAGAATAAGAAAACAACTCTCCAATCAAATCAAGAATGCAAAGATTAAGGTAAGAAAACAATTCAAACTCAAAGAAATAGCAACACTCATGGAACAACATCTCTTGACAACTAGAGAACACACAACATAACAATTTCATTTAATAGGAATGAGTCAAAGTAAATAGTCTTTCACAAGATAAATAAATGCTCTCAATTCCCTTAAGTGTCTAAGGTAAGTTTTTCTCTCAAATCATTCTATCAAAAATCACACTACCATAAGCTTGTTCATATTCTCAACCTCCACTACCTATGTCACATGCATAACACAAATCAAAAGAACTTTTAAAGGGTTGTAATGGGGAAAGGTAAAGGAATGACAAGAATATGGAAAAATAGCTAAAGCACCTAAGGAATCACAAAGAGCATCTAATTATTGAGAAATTCAAGTACTCTATGCATCTTGACTTTGGGCTTCAAGTCATTTTTACTTTTTCCAAAACAACTTTATTCTTTTGCTGTTGTTGTAATTTTTTTTTCTTCCTTCTTTTTTTTTTTAGGACAATAATACTTAATAATTCAGCCACAACCAATCAGCCACAACTTGATGCTTTGTTTTTTGTAAGAATTTACTCCCTTTTATTCAATGCAATGCTCTTCAATTCCTAAGGGTTGGGTAAGACATGATTTTACACTTAGACTTGTAATGAGCTACACATGAAAGAAATGATCATTAAGCTCAAAAAGGGTAATCAAAGGATAACATCATGGTTAGCTATTTGGTCAAGTAGCTTCTCAAAGAAAGGAATGTCTTAATCACTTTTATGCATGCATGTGCAAATATAATCTCAACTAAGAAACAGAACAAGTTCTAGAGTATCAAATTGATAGATGAAAACACACAAGAAAGAATCATGACATATGGCTCAAATCCTTACAGCTTATAAGACTACCAAGAATCAACACATCCAAATCAAATTTTGTTGCCATACCACTTAAATCCAAGAAGCAAGATAATTGTCCACTTATGTTGTAGTACTTTAGAATCAAAATTGCTTCAAACTACTCTCTTCACAACTCCTAAATTAATTGGAAAGAACTAGAAAATTCTAAAAATAAAACAGAAAAATAGCAAACCTAAAAGAAAATAGAAAAAGAATTTTAAATGACAAAAACAACAAAGCAAAATAATAGAAAACAACATACAAAAAGTTTTTTTTTTTAAAAAAAATAACGAAACAGAAAACTAAGCCTAAAACAGAAAACACAACAAAAATTAAAACAGAAACAGAAACTTAAAAACAGCAAAACAGAAAGTATAAAAACAACACAGCAGGCTAACCCTCCCCCTCACTTAAATTTTTGCAATGTCCTCAATGCAAAGCACAAAACAAACAGTAAAAACAAGACACTAAAAATAAAAGAGAAAGGGAAAGAAAATAGCCTGTGGGTTTAAGTCTCATAGAAGGCAGCAGACAAGTGCACCTCCTCCACCACTTGCTCTTGAAAACCCTCAAAAAAAGGTTTTAGCCGATGTTCGTTCACTAGGAAAGTCTTATTGGTTGCCTCATTCTTGATCTCAACTGCACCATAAGGGAAGACATGAGTCACCACAAAAGCACCCATCCACCTAGAACGAAGCTTGCCGGGCATTAACTTGAGACGGGAATTGTAGAGCAGCACTTTTTGACCAATGGGGAACTCTTTTCTCACCAACAATTTGTCATGGACAACCTTGGTCTTTTCTTTATAAATTCTGGAATTCTCATAAGCTTCCAACTTGATTTCTTCAAATTCTTGTAGTTACCGCTTCCTTTGAGAACCAGCTTGAGCCAAGTCAAGATTACACTACTTCACATCCCAATATGCCTTATGCTCTATCTCCACTAGAAGGTGGCATGCCTTGCCAAAGACTAGCCTATAAGGCGACATGCCCATAGGGGTCTTGTAGGCAATCCGATAAGCCCACAAAACATCATCCAGACGCATGCTCCAATCTTTTCTATTGGGTTGGACAGTCTTCTCTAAAATCTGCTTGATCTCCCTATTTGACACTTCTGCTTGCCTATTGGTTTGTAGATGGTAACGGGTTGAAACTTTGTGCACCACACTATACTTTTTCAAAAAAGCAGCCATGTGCCTAATGCAAAAGTGAGAACCTTGGTCACTGATTATTGCTTTGGGGATGCCAAACCTGTAGAAAATGTGAGTCTTGACAAAATCTAAGACAACACGAGAATCATCAGTTCGGGTGGCCTTAGCCTCTACCCATTTAGAAACATAATCCACAACTAACAGGATATACACAAAACCAAAAGAAGTAGGAAAGGGACCCATGAAATCAATACCCCACACATCAAATATCTCACAAAATAGTAAAGGTTGTTGAGGCATCTCATTCCTACAGAAAATATTTTCAGTCCATTGGCATTTGGCACAATTCTTACAAAAGCTATATGCATCATGAAACAAGGTAGGCCAGTAAAGTCCAGAATCTAAAATTTTCCTAGCAATGCGTTGTGATCCAAAATTACCACCACATGTAGAAGTATGGCAAAATTGTAAAATAGATTCAATCTCATGTCCAGGCACACACCTCCTAATGACTTGATCACTACACAGTCTCCACAAATAGGGGTCATCCCATACATAAAATTTGACTTCACTTTTAAGCTTATCTACTTGATGCTTCTTAAAATAAATAGGTAACTCATAAACAACTAAGTAATTTACCAAGTCAGCATACCAATAATTTTTACCATCTTTATCTTGCAGTTGATAAAGCTGCTCATCCGGGAAGGTCTCTCTGATGGGAAGGCTGTCCAAAGTCAGTGGGATCCGGCTTAAGTGATCTGCTACCAAGTTCTCAGCTCCACTCTTGTCTCTGATCTCAAGGTCGAATTCTTGCAAGAGCAGCATCCATCTAATGAGCCTAGGCTTTGCATCCGGCTTCTTGAACAAGTACTTCAAAGCTGCATGGTCAGAGAAAGCAATTACTTTACAATTCAGTAAGTATGAACAGAATTTATCTAAAGCAAACACAACAGCAAGAAGCTCTTTCTCAGTGGTGGTATAATTGGCTTGGGCAGCATCCAGAGTGCGAGATGCATAATAAATGACGTGGGATAACTTGTCCACTCACTGTGCAAGGACAGCGCCTACCACAAGGTTTGATGCATTACACATCAACTCGAAGGGAAACTCCCAGTTAGGTGGCTGCATGATGGGAGGAGAAGTAAGGCACTGCTTTAGCTGATTGAAGGCAGCTCTGCATTGCCTATGAAATTCGAAATCCACTTCTTTTTGGAGAAGCCTAGACAGTGGAAGGGCAATCTTGCTGAAGTCCTTGCTGAATCGCCTATAAAACCTTGCATGACCAAGAAAAGAACGCACTTCCCGCACACAAGTGGGGTAGCGTAAAGAGGCAATAACATCTATCTTAGCCTTATCTACTTCAATTCCTTTGCTAGAAATTACATGCCTTAAAACTATGCATTGTTCTACCATGAAATGACATTTCTCAAAATTAAGGACAAGGTTAGTCTCAATGCATCTATCTAGTGCTCTAGCAAGGCTATCTAGACAAACATGAAAGGAGGATCCATATACAGTAAAGTCATCTATAAATACTTCCATGCAGTGTTCTAAAAATTCAGAAAATATGCTCACCATACACCGCTGGAATGTACCAGGGGCATTACAAAGGCCGAAGGGCATCCTCTTATATGCAAATGTGCCGAATGGACAAGTAAAAGTCAAAGTCACCTTTGCGGCTGCCTCACTGGTTTAGCTTATTCCTACAGTAAAATCTGATGCATGCAGGTGGAAGGGCTAATGCCAGGAATGTCTGCAAATGTCTATCCGATGGCTGTCTTCCGCTGCTTCAAGATCTGCAACAACCTCTCTTCTTGTTCAGGTTGCAGATTGTTGGTTATGATGACAGGAAACTTCTCTTCTTCTGCTAGGAAGGCATACTTGATATGATCAAGTAACGGTTTCAACTCCAGTAAAGGTGGCTGCTGTACAGAAAAGACTAATTTGGTTGAAGATGCCAAATCTGTTGCCTGAAGCTCAGCAACACTTGCAAGTTCTACATTATGCTCCAAAACAGTCTCATCATATCCCAAATAGTTAGAAATTTCAGAACAGGTAGCACAACTCCCATCACAATTAGTACATGCATGGCATTCTAAAGTATCTAGCAAGCTTACTATATCAAAAAATTCAGCCACCAATTCAGCATGCACATCATCAACTAGCAGGTTGTATGACATCTATTTGAAACACTGAATGCTCTTCTAGAGGGTGTTTCATGGCATCATATAAATTAAAACGAATTACAGTGTCACCAAATTCCATGGAAAGGGTACCAGCATGCACATTAATTATGGTCTTAGCAGTTTTAAGGAAGGGTCTACCCAAGATCAAAGGGGCATGTCTAGATGTAGACTCATCCTCCATATTTAACACATAAAAATCAGCTAGAAATATTAAATCATTTACCCTAACCAAAACATCCTCAAGAATGCCTACAAGATATGCTGTGCTTCTATTAGCAAGCTGAATGACTACTCCAATGGGCTTGAGTTCTCCAATCTGCAGTGATGAATAGATAGACTTGGGCATCACGTTGATTGAAGCTCCCAAATCTAGCATGGCATTTGTAAACTGTTTGTCTCCAATAGTGCAGGGAATGGTGAAAGTCCCAAGATCAATGCACTTGGATGGCAAGTTAGGTTGAATCATGGCTGACACATTTCTTCTCATGCTCACTTTCTCATTACCCTTCAACTTCCTCTTGTGGGTACACAAATCCTTAAGAAACCTTGCATACTTGGGAATTTATTTGATGGATTCCAGGAGAGGTATATTGACTTCTACCTTCCTGAAAGTATCCATGATCTTTTTATCTAGCTCATGCTTAGCAATTTTCTTGGACTGTGTAACTTTGTTTGGAAAGGGGAGAGGAATGCTGGGGGTAAAGCTCTTTGCTTGGTCCTGAAGGTGGAATGGTGATGAACACACTTTTTATACAATAGTTATTCCTCATACTTAGTCTTTTAAACCTCTTTTGGGCTGAATTGTATNCATGGTTAATAATTGAATGGATCATTAGACATCAAGGATGAACTAAAATCAGAACTAGTTAAGGCTTGGATTGGTTGTTTTCCTTTAGGTTACCACTGATAATTATTTTCTGTCCAGCACATAACCAAACTCAACCCCCTCTGTTTACATGCTTTTCAATATGATTCACCACATAGAACAATCCTTAGGTTCGACTTAGGGTTGCCTTATGCTACAAGTAGCTTAGGTAAATCAACCTTAAACTTTAAGTAATTTGAGGAGCCTCGGCAGCTCATCAAATGGCTGCTGTTTTAGGATAGCTTGAGGGGCTGTAGTGTCTGGATCCTTTTCTTGGACAGAATTGGAGACTGTGAAAGGCAGGCTAGGTTCTGGAACACTCACTTCCTTGTCACTACACAGGGTTATATCACTCACATTGCCTCTCAGATTGGTGACTGTTTGAGAAGGTAAACTGCTGGAACCTTGAGACTTTAACTCACTAATGGTGGTTGCAAGTTGGCCTATCTGAGTCTTTAAGCTCTGAATGCTAGTCTCAGTCCTCTGTTGGAATTAAATGTTGCTACTAGCCAACTGCTTCACTAAATCTTCCAGGCTTGGTTCTGGCTTGTTAGCTTGCTACATAGGCTGTTTCATTGGTGCTTGGAACTGTTGGTTGCTTGAACATGCATTGTATCTAGGCTGCTATGGCTGATACGTTTGTTGCTGCTGGTAGGTTTGACTAGAATTGTCTTCATACCTCAAGTTCGGGTGATCTCTCCAGCCAGGGTTATATGTTGAAGAGTGGGGGTCATATCTGGGCTGCTGGTAAGGTCTGCCAGGAAAGACACCAGCCACTACTTCAGTGTTATCCTGGAGGGTAAGGCACTAATTTGTCGGATGACTGGCTAGGGCACAAATTCCACATAGTTTGGCAGGAGCTTGAACTTGTGTGTGGCCCATTGCTAACTGTCTAACCAAAGAGGTTAGTTCCTCCAAACGGTTCTCCACCTTCTGTTGATCCACCATCTACACCTCATTCACTCCCTAACAGGAGTAATTATCCTTGTGCCAAATTGATGTGCATTGATTGCCATATTTTTGATTAAGTCTCTTGCAGCCGCAAGGGTCTTGTCCACCAAGGCACCTCCAGAAGCAGCATCTACATAACTCCTATCCATAGGAAGAAAACCTTCATAGAAGTACTAGATGAGTACTTGGTCACTGATTTGGTGATGAGGACAGCTCCCACACAGTTTCTCAAATCTCTCCCAATATTCATGTAATGTCTCTTTACTATGTTGCCTTATACCACATATCTCTTTCCGGATGGCAGCAGCTCTTGAGGCAGGGAAGAACCTTTCAAGAAAGCACCTCTTTAAGTCATTCTAGCATGTGATGATGGATGGCTGCAAGTATAGTCAATCATTTGATGCTCCATCTAATGAAAAGGGAAAAGCCCTAAGCTTGATGTGCTCCTCTTCAATTGATTGAGGCTTCATGGTAGAACACATTATGTGAAATTCTTTCAAATGCTTGTGAGGATCTTCACCTACAAGTCCATGAAACTTTGGGAGCAAGTGTATTAATCCAGACTTCAACTCAAAGTTGGCATCATGATATTGAATACACAAAGGTTGGTAATTATCATCAGGGATAGCCAATTCCTTAAGAGTCCTAGCCTTAACATGTATGTCATTATTTCCAGCCCCATTATTAGTAGCAAGATCAACCTCAGGATTAATGTCATTTGTAGCCATATTATGCTCTATATGATTAGGAGTTCTACGTGCCCTAGCGAGTGTGTGCAAAGTTCTCTCTCTTTCAGAATCACCTTCAAGTAGTTCAAAATGAGAGGACTGAGTCATACACCATGCAAATAAAAAGACAAAAATACTCTAAAACACACTAGAACACTCAGAAACAGAAAAATAGGGAAACAATGAAAGAAAGGGGCAAAAACCAAAACACACCAAATGCACTAAACAAAGGTAAAAAGACATCAAAATAACACTAGTTGACCCATCTAAAAATTTTTAAAAAAATTTCTACCACCACAGCATGAAAGCTTGATGAAAATGAAACTCAAAAATTAAATAAAAAATCTTAAAAAATTGGAAAAGTGGTCACGACAGAATTCGGCTTAAAAACATAGACCTCATGACTATTCCATGACTATTGATTGTCAGGCCATTTTCTTTCAAGTGACCAAGTTTCAGGTCAATCGGAGCACAAAAATTTGGTCAGAACAGTACACGCAAAAACCACTAAATCAAACCGAAGCAAGGGGAAAACAAAGGGAAACTGGCACCAAGGCACCAGAATTCACACAATGGAACTCTAAAACATCAAAGGAAACAAAACAACAAGAAAAAACTATCACCACAATGCTCAAAAAGTTTAAAAAGTTTTGCCAAAAAGTGAACAAAGACGGCAAATGAGACAGAATAATGACAAAGGAGGCTAAACAAGGGCAATAACAGCACAAAGTTCACCTCACAATGCTTCTCACAATGTAATTCCTTAGTCCACTATCACCACGATGCTCAGAAAGTATAAAAAGTTTTGCCAAAAAGTGAACAAAGACGGCAAAGGAGACAGTATAATAGCAAAGGAGGCTAAACAAGGGCAATAATAGCACAAAGTTCACCTCACAATGCTTCTCACAATGTAATTCCTTAGTCCACTATCACCACAATGCTCAGAAAGTATAAAAAGTTTTGCCAAAAAGTGAACAAAGACGGCAAAGGAGACAGAATAATGGCAAAGGAGGCTAAACAAGGGCCATAACAGCACAAAGTTCACTTCACAATGCAAATCCTTAGTCCACTAATTTGCAGCTCAATCCGAATTGGTGAGAATTGAAAACAACACAGACACAGAAACACTAACAGGGAAAGAGAACCTAAACAAATAAGGAAAACAAAATAGGAAAGCAAGTAGAACATGATGAAAATGAATGAACAACAATTACTAGAAACAAGACAAATAAGCAAACAAAATAGTAACAAAAGAGTCCTAAGAGGATTAATATGTTAGATGAAATCCCCGGTAACGGCGCCAAAATTTTGACGGTTCGGCACCCGTCAATTCTATACTTGACCTCTACTAATATTTCCATAGGAGGTTTGCTAGCACAAGAGGCCGCTGGAATAGAACGCCATGTTTACTACTTGAGCCGCCTCATCAGAGGTCCAGAGGTTAGGTACACACGCCAAAAAAAGCATTGCCTAGCCTTAGTATATGAAATACAAAAGTTAAGACATTGCTTCCTCGGTCACAAAGTACATTTGATGACTAGGCCTGATCTATTAAAATTCCTTCTCAAGTACCCAATTATCTCCCAACGCCTCAACAAATGGTCTTTGATTGTAGAGGAGTTTTATATCACCCTTATGCACCCTACAATACTCAAGAGCCAAGAATTGGCTAACATGCTAGTTATGTTCCCATCCAACAACTATGAGCCCATAAATGATGATTAGAAGTCTGTGCCTGCGAGGAAGTAGAAGACGAAGTCTGGACCCTCTACTTTGATGGTTCCCTACAAGCCCTGAAAGTGAAGCAAGCATAGTCGTTATCAATAGCAAGGGAGAAACTCTCCCTTTTGCCTACAAGTTGTAATTTCCTTGTACAAATAATGAAGCAGAGTATAAAGCCCTTCTCTTAAGGATGAAACTGGCCAAGGAAGTTGGAGGTACTGATGAGCTGCCGAGGCTCCTCAAATTACTTAATGTTTAAGGTCGGTTACCTAGCTTTTTGCAGCATAGGACAGCCCTAAGTCGAACCTAAGGATTGTTCTACTTAGTGAATCATATTAAGAAGCATGTAAGTAGGGGGTTTTGTTGGTTTATGTGGTTAACGAAAATTACTTATCAGTGGTAGAGTTTTAAGAGAAAGTAACCAATCCAAGTCTTTACTAATTCTGATTTAAGTTCATCCTTGATTTCTAATGATCCATTCAATTATTAACCATGTTCTTGGCCTTTAAAACATATCAAGAAGCCTCTCAATGTTCTATGGATTCCACTGGTTAAGCAACCAGAATTCGGTTTTAACTAAGACCAAATGAATTAAGCAAACATTCAAGTCTAGTTTTACCTAAGTCCATGATCCAGCCAAGGTGATTAATCCATCCAAAAGCTCAAAAACATTAATCAACCATACCATCCTCTTTTATCACATGCAATTAAGCAATCACACATGAAAATCCAAATTCGAATTTTAACAATCCAAACAGAATAGTCCAGAGGAAGCAAGAACTTTGATTAACAACTAAAATGAAGAACAACAACTCATAATCTCAAAACCAATAATCAGAATAGCAAAACCTGGATTGATATGTTGGATTAGCCCTCCATGAACAAGAGGAGCTGAAGTTCTTACAAAATATCTAAAAGAAAACTTAGAGACTAAGGCAAGAAGAGAAAGCTGTCTAAAAATATCTAAGACTTGGTAATGAATTTCGGCTGCCTCCTTCTTCTGATATAGACCTCCAATTTTACATGCACACCTAAATTGCCCTTAGGGCACACTTGTTCCCATGGGCCTTAGCTTCAATTGGGCTTTGGTTTGGGCCCATTTGGACTTGTCATGAGGAAGTTAGGCCCATTTAAGTGGCAGAAGGTGTCTGGAACCGTCAGCTAACTTGCACAGCAAATAAGACCATCTTACACATAAAATATGGTGAACCGGTCTTCATATAAATTGAAGCTATTTCTGTTAGCTTTCCAATGGTACCAGTTTCAGGTCAATATGACATCTACAACTCAAGTTATGACCTAAATACTNACATCTACAACTCAAGTTATGACCTAAATACTGCATGTAGGTCAGGATCCTGCGACAGCATGTCTTCTCTGGCTTCCAGGCTGCATATGACCTTCTGAACGTCCGAAATAGCTTTGGAGCCCTGAAAGAAAGTTATAGACAATTCTCTCAGCTTTCCAACAAGGTATGACTCGGAATTTTTGGACATCCAGAACTCAAGATATGCCTGAAACACAGAGACAGCATATAATGCCCAGTATTGCTGGAAATTGCAATTAAGCATAAATGGATCCTAAGTCATGAAATGAGGTCTAAGTCTATGCAATTCAGCCCAAAAGAGGTTTAAAAGACTAAGTATGAGGAATAACTATTGTATAAAAAGTGTGTTCATCAGGTACAAAGTTGCTGATTAAAAGGGACTCTAACCTAGTAATCAAGCAAGAAAACAAGAGTACGGAGTAAAGGAGCTCACCCTCATTAGCTTAGAGAAAGTCTGCAGCAGAAAATGTAAGAATTCAATAGTGTGAAGCTTATGCATATGCCATGGTCAAAGAATAGGCAAGCAGATACCTTGGCCACGTTAAGAAGTAAGACTTCCCTGACTAGGGATCAGTTGAGTATAATAGTCAGAAACTATCTGATTCCCTACAAAGCCATAAAGTACAATGTAGAACAAAAAAACTCCCCTGACTTTAAAACTCCTATAAGAGAGCAGCTTCAGAGCTCCAATAGCACAAGCATTCATACATCCAAAGAATTTCAGCTGAGGAATGGAAAATTATACACGAAAAGTTTTAAGGGTCTATTAATGAAGTGTGTGACTGAGCAAGAGAAGCTCACAAAGGCATAGTTGTTCCATTAGTTTGTTTGTGGCTAAGGTGGAGCTAGTGTCTATAGAAGGATGCAGCACTTTGGGCTATATTGACCCTCCATAAAACTTAACTGTGATTTCTAACAACATAGCTATCCAACATGCAGAGAAGAAAAGGAAGAGTTGGAGATAAACATGGTGAGGAGCATCTGGATTGGAGAAGCCCCATCATCGAGTACCTTGCTAATGGTACCCTCTCTGCAGAAAAAAGAGAAATGATTAGACCAAAAAAGAAGGTTGAGAGATATTTCTTAAAAAAAGGAGAGCTCTAAGAGAGAAGTTTAACTGGTAGAGGTATGAAATGTGTCTCATCATAGGAGAAGAACAAGATCATGGAAGCTGTTCACTAAGGGGAGTGCAAGGAACATCAAGGGTCCTGAAAGCTGCAAAATGAATGACGGGTACCGAACCGTACAAAATTACAATACTAATTGCAACTAAATTGTAGTATAAGATGCAACCAGTGTCGTCTCCCAATGATTCACCAGAACAATTAATCTATTAGAACTTAAGCAGGAATAAAATAGGGGGGGTTTGTTGTTGAATGTAGAATAATCAAAATTCAAAAAGCAGTAAACAGGATTTAATCAAATAAGAGAAAACACAATCAACTCTAGCAGGCAACCAAACCTTAATCCGTCCTTGTTCACTAAAGATAACCTAGATCTTATTTAATTCTTGTTTAAGTGTTACCTGGAACCTTTAACAGTAACACTTAGAATTCCTACTGATTTACCAATCAGGATTCAATTAATCATGGAATTAAGAATCTAGGCAACCGCTCTATATCACTAAGTCTAGATATTTAAGAACCGAATTGTCCAAGTTAACCATATATTAAAAACCTTTAAAGTATGATTATCAATCTGATTACTGTGATGAATCTAATCAACCGATTTAAATTCATATAAAGCATGCATGCAATTAAAATACCATTCAATCACATGAAGAAAGGAAGAAGCAGTAATTCAAATTAAATTAAATCAAACCCGGTTGAAGCATAAGAACTCTGGATTATTAAGTTTGGCTCCTCTTGAATTGATTACAAAAGAACTTAGCTTTCCATGGAAGGCTTAAAGCAAAGCAAACGTCTTGAAAACAAATTTAGCAAAAGGAGGCAGCAGCAGCAGCTTCTAATGACAATGTGGTAATGTGGTATCTTATTTTCCTCAACAACTTGAGAATAATACTAGCTGGCTGCCTCCTCTAGGTTTCCTAATTATAAAATAAACCTAGTTTCCTAAAACTTTAATGGTAAAAAGGTGATCAAGCCCTAGTGTCATGTGTGCTGGCCCAATAAGTCGATGTTGGGCCAATAAACAGGTACTGGTCCAATAGGCAGGCCCAAGGAATGGAATAAGTCAGTGCTGGGCGGATGCAGAAAATCTGGACTGCTTGCACACAAATTTCAGTTGTCCAGACGCGAGATTCAGCTTCTGGGATTTTCATATGAAATGTATAATGTTCTGTCAGCTTTCCAATGAAACTAGAATCACATCAATCGGACATATGTAGCCCAAGATATGGTGAAAAAAGTAAGCAGTGCCAGAATTTAACAGTTATGCAATTAAAATCTATAAGCACCAACAAGTCCAAATCTACAAAACATGTCTAAGGGCCATAAAAATCACTAGAAACACATACTAAAAGACTAAGTGTAAGGGAAACAAAAAGTGTAAAATAATGTGTTATCAAATTCCCCCACACTTAACTTTTTGCACTCCTGGGAAAAATCACAAAAATCAAACTAGAAAAAGAAAATAGCTCTCCAAACAAATCAAGAATGCAAAGATCAAGGTAAGAAAACAATTCAAACTCAAAGAAATAGCAACACTCATGGAACAACATCTCTTGACAACTAGAGAACACACAACATGGCAATTTCATTTAATAGGAATGAGTCAAAGTAAATAGCCTCTCACAAGATAAATAAATGCTCTCAATTCCCTCAAGTGTCTAAGGTAAGTATTTCTCTCCAATCATCCTATCAAAATCACACTACCATAAGCTTGTTCAATTTCTTAGTCTCCACTACCTATGTCACATGCATAACACAAATCAAAAGGACTTTTAAAGGGTTGTAATGGGGAAAGGTAAATGAATGACAAGAATACGGAAAAATGGCTAAAGCATCCAAGGAATCACAAAGAGCATCTAATTAAGGAGAAATTCAAGTACTTTATGCATCTTGACTTTGGGCTTCAACACATTTTTACTTTTCCCAAAACAACTTTATTCTTTTGCTGCTGCTATATTTTTTTCATTTTTTTGTGAAGCATAACACTTAACAATGTCAGCCACAACCAACCAGCCACAACTTGATGCTTTGTTTTTGTAAGAATTTACTCCATTTTTATTCAATGCAATGTTCTTCAATTCCTAAGGGTTTGGTAGGACATGGTTTTACACTTAGGCTTGCAATGAGCTACACATGAAAGAAAGGATCATTAGGCTCAAAAAGGGGTAATCAAAGGATAACATCAATGTTTGCTATTTGGTCAAGTAGCTTCTCAAAGAAAGGAATGCCTTAATCACTTTTATGCATGCATGTGCAAATGTAACCTAAACTAAGAAACATAGCAAGTTCTAGAGTGTCAAATTGATAGATGAAAACACACAAGAAAGAATCATGACATATGGCTCAAATCCCCACAGCTTATAAGACTATCAAGAATCAACTCATCCAAATTAAATTTTTGTTGCCATACCACTTAGATCCAAGAAGCAAGATAGTCCACTTATGTTATAGCACTTTAGAATCAAAATTGCTTCAAACTACTCTCTTCACAACTCCTAAATTAATTGGAAAGAACCAAAAAATTCTAAAACAAAACAGAAAATAGCAAACCCTAAGGAAGACAAAAAACAAAATTTTAAATGACAAAAATAGTAAACAAAATAACAGAAAATAGCGAAACAACATGCTAAAAGCATAGAAAACAGTGAACAGAAAACCTAAAAACAGTAAAACAGAAAACTAAGCCTAAAACAAAAAACATAACACTAAAAATCTAAAACTGAAAATAGAAAACAGTAAAAACAACAAGTAAAATAGAAACTGAAACAGAAAAACAGAAAAAGAAAGCATAAAAACACACACAGTAGGCTAATTCCTCCCCCACACTTAAATTTTTGCAGTGTCCTCAATGCAAAGCACAAAGCAAACAGTAAAAGTAAGGCACTAAAAATAAAAGAGAAAGGAAAAGAAAATAGTCTGTGGGTTTAAGTCTCATAGAGGACAGCAGACAAGTGCACCTCCTCCACCACTTGCTCTTGGAAACCCTCATAAAAAGGTTTCAGCAGATGTTCGTTCACTAGGAAAGTCTTATTGGTTGCCTCATTCTTGATCTCAACTGCACTATAAGGGAATACATGAGTTACCACAAAAAGAACCATCCACGTAGGACGAAGCTAGCCGGGCATTAACTTGAGACGAGAATTGTAGAGCAGTACTTTCTGACCAATGTGGAACTCTTTTCTCACCAACAACTTGTCATGGACATCCTTGGTCTTTTCTTTATAAATTCTGGAATTCTCATAAGCTTCCAACCTGATTTCTTCAAATTCTTGTAATTGCAGCTTCCTTTGAGAACTAGCTTGAGCCAAGTCAAGATTACACTACTTCACTGCTCAATACGCCTTATGCTCTATCTCCATTGGAAGGTGGCATGCCTTGCCAAAGACTAGCCTATAAGGCGACATGCCTATAGGGGTCTTGTAGGCAGTCCGATAAGCCCACAAAGCATCATCCAGACGCGTGCTCCAAACTTTTCTGTTGGGTTGGACAGTTTTCTCTAAAATCTGTTTGATCTTCCTATTTGACACTTTTGCTTGCCCATTGGTTTGTGGATGGTAAGGGGTTGAAACCTTGTGCACCACACCATACTTTTTCAACAAAGTAGCCATGTGCCTATTGCAGAAGTGCGAACCTTGGTCACTGATTATTGCTCTTGGGATGCCGAACATGCAAAAATGTGAGTCTTGAAAAAATCTAAGACAACATGAGAATCATTAGTTCGGGTGGCCTTAGCCTCTACCCATTTAGAAACATAATCCACAACTAATAGGATATACACAAAACCAAAAGAAGTAGGAATGGACCCATGAAATCAATACCCCACACATCAAATATCTCACAAAATAGTAAAGGCTGTTGAGGCATCTCATTCCTACGGGAAATATTTCCTGTCCGTTGGCATTGGGAACAATTCTTACAAAAGCTATGTGCATCATGAAACAAGGTAGGAAAGTAAAGTCCAGAATCAAAAATTTTCCTAGCAGTGCGTTGTGGTCCAAAATGACCACCACATGCAAAAGCATGACAAAATTGTAAAACGGATTCAATCTCATGTCCAGGCACACACCTCCTAATGACTTGATCACTACACAGTCTCCACAAATAGGGGTCATCCCATACATAAAATTTGACTTCACTTTTAAGCTTATATACTTGATGCTTCTTAAAATATGCAGGTAACTCAAAAGCAACTAAGTAATTTACCAAGTCAGCATACCAAGGATCTTTACCATCTTTACCTTGCAGCTGATAAAGCTGCTCATCCGAGAAGGTCTTTCTGATGGGAAGGTTGTCCAAAGTCAGTGGGATCCAGCTCAAGTGATCTGCTACCAAGTTCTCAGCTCCACTCTTGTCTCTGATCTCAAGGTCGAATTCTTGCAAGAGCAGCATCCATCTAATGAGCCTAGGCTTTGCATCCGGCTTCTTGAGCAAGTACTTCAAAGCTGCATGGTCAGAGAAAGTAATTACTTTACAATTCAGTAAGTATGAACGGAATTTATCTAAAGCAAACACAACAACAAGAAGCTCTTTCTCAGTGGTGGTATAATATTCTTGGGTAACATCCAGAGTGCGAGATGCATAATAAATGACATGGGACAGCTTGTCCACTCGCTGTGCAAGGACAGCGCCTACTGCAAAGTTTGATGCATCACACATTAGCTCGAAGGGAAACTCCTAATTAGGTGGTTGCATGATGGGAGGAGAAGTAAGGTTTTGCTTCAACTGATCAAAGGCAGCTCTGCACTGCCTATGAAATTCAAAATTTACTTCTTTTTGGAGAAGCCTAGACAGTGGAAGGGCAATCTTGCTGAAGTCCTTGATGAATCACCTGTAAAACCCTGCATGACCAAGAAAGGAACGCATTTCCCGCACACAGGTGGGGTGGGGTAAAGAGGCAATAACATCTATCTTAGCCTTATCTACTTCAATTCCTTAGCTAGAAATTACATGCCCTTAAACTATGCCTTGTTCTACCATGAAATGAAATTTTTCAAAATTAAGGACAAGGTTAGTCTCAATGCATCTATCCAGTACTCTAGCAAGGCTATCTAAACACGCATCAAAGGAAGATCCATAAACAGTAAAGTCATTCATAAATACTTCCATGCAGTGTTCTAAAAAATCAGAAAATATGCTCACCATACACTGCTGGAATGTACCAGGGGCATTACACAGGCCGAAGGGCATCCTCCTATATGCAAATGTGCCGAATGGATAGGTAAAAGTCGTCTTCTCTTGATCCTCCAGGGCTATGTGAATCTAAAAATAACCTTAGAAGCCATCTAAGAAGTAGTAATGGGACTTCCCTGCCAACCTTTCCAGTATCTGATCAATGAAAGGCAGAGGGAAGTGATCCTTCCTTGTTGCCTGGTTGAGTCTTCTATAGTCGATGCAGACGCACCAACTGTTCTGCACTCTAGTGGGAATCAACTCGTTCTTCTCATTGGCCACTATAGTTATTCCACTTTTCTTGGGAACCACTTGTACCATTTACTGTCTGAGATGGGGTAAATTATGCCGGCTGATGACAGCTTGCTCACTTCTTTCTTGACCACATCCAGAATCAATGGGTTAAGTCACTTTTGCGGCTACCTCACTAGTTTAGCTTCTTCCTCCAGTAAAATCCGATGCATGCAGGTGGAAGGGCTAATGCCATGAATGTCTACAAGTGTCCATCCGATGGCTTTCTTCCGCTGCTTCAAGATCTACAACAACCTCTCTTCTTGTTTAGGTTATAGATTATTGGCTATGATGACAGGCAACTTCTCTTCTTCTGTCAGGAAGGCATACTTGAGATGATCAGATAACAGTTTCAGCTCCAGTATAGGTGGCTACTGTACAGAGGGGACTAATTTGGTTGGAGATGCCAAATCTGTTACCTGAAGCTCAGCAACACCTGCAAGTCTCTGCACTATGCTCCAAAACAGTCTCATCATATCCCAAATAGTTAGAAATTTCAGAACAGGCAGCACAACTCCCATCACAATTAGGACATGCAGGGCACTCTAAAGTATCTAGCAAGCCTACTATATCAAGAAATTCAACTACCAATTCAGCATGCACATCATCAGCTAGCAGGTCTATGACACCTATTTGGAACATTGAATGCTCTTCTAGAGGGTGTTTCATGGCATCACATAAATTAAAATGAATTACAGTGTCACCAAATTTCATGGAAAGGGTACCAGCATGCACATCAATTATGGTCTTATCAGTTTTAAGGAAGGGTCTACCTAAGATCAAAAGGCCATGTCTAGATGTTGACTTATCCTTCATATTTAACACAAAAAAGTCAGCTGGAGATATTAAATCATTTACCCTAACCAAAACATCCTTAAAAAGGCCTGTAGGATATGTTGTGCTTCTATTAGCAAGCTGAATGACTACTCCAATGGGCTTCAGTTCTCCAATCTGCAGTGATGAATAGATGGACTTGGGCATCACGTTGATTGAAGCTCCCAGATCTAGCATGACATTTGTAAATTGCTTGTCTCCAATAGTGTAGGGAATGGTGAAAGTTCTAGGATCAGTGCACTTGGATGGCAAGCTAGGTTGAATCATGGCTGACACGTTTCTTCCCATGCTCACTTTCTCATTACCCTTCAGCTTTCTTTTGTGGGTACACAAATCCTTAACAGACCTTGCATACTTGGGAATCTGTTTGATGGCTTCCAAGAGAGGTATATTAACTTCTACTTTCCTGAAAGTATTCATGATCTCTCTATCTAGCTCATGCTCAACAATTTTCTTAGACTGTGTAACGCTGTTTGGAAAGGGGAGAAGAATGCTGGGGGTAGAGCTCTCTGCCTGGTCCTAAAGGTGGAATGACTGCTGTTTTGGGATAGATTTAGGGGCTGCAGTGTCTGGATCCTTTTCTTGGACAGAATTGGGGACTGTGGAAGGCATGCTAGGTTCTGGAACACTCACTTCCTTGCCACTACGTAGGGTTATGGCACTCACATTGCCTCTCGGATTGGTGACTATTTGAAAATGTAAACTGCCGGAACCTTGAGACTTTAACTCACTAATGGTGGTTGCAAGTTGACCTATCTAAGTCTTCATGCTCTGAATACTAGTCTCAGTCCTCTGTTGGAATTGGATGTTGCTGCTAGCCAGCTGCTTCACTAAATCTTCCAGGCTCGATTTTGGCTTGTTAGCTTGCTGCATAGGCTGCTTCATTGGTGCTTGGAACTGTTGGTTGCTTGAACTTGCATTGTATCTAGGCTATTGTGGCTGGTATGTTTGCTGCTGGTAGGTTTGACCAGAATTGCCTCCATGCCTCAAGTTCAGGTGATCTCTCCAGCCAAGGTTGTATGTAGAAGAGTGGGGGTCATATCTGGGCTGTTGGTAAGGTCTGCCAGGAAAGACACCAGCCACTACTTCAGTGTTATCCTGAAGGGTAGGTGACGGGTGTCGAACCGTACAAAATTAAACTACTAATTGCAACTAATTTGTAGTATAGGATACAACCAGTGTCGTCTCCCAAGGATTCACCAGAACAACTAATCTAGTAGGACTTAAGCAAGAACAGAATATGTGGGGTTTTATGTTGAATGCAGAATAATAAGAATTCATAAAGCAGTAAACAGAATTCAATCAAATAAGAGAAAACGCAATCAACTCAAGCAGACAACCAAACCTTAATCCATCATTGTTCATTAAAGATAACCTAGATCTGATTTAATTCTTGCTTAAGTGTTACCTGAAACCCCTAACAGTAACACTTAGAATTCCTACTGATTTACCAATCAGGATTCAATTTATTATGAAATTAAGACTCTAGGCAACTGCTCTATATCACTAAGTCCAGTTTAATTTAATAACTGAATTAGCCAAGTTAACCATATATTAAAGACCTTTAAAGTATGATTATCAATCTGATTTCTGTTATGAATCTAATCAACCGATTTAAATTCATACAAAACATGCAATCAAAGTACCATTTAATCACATGAAGAGGGGAAGAAGCAGTAATTCAAATTAAATTAAATCAAACCCAGTTGAAGCACAGAAATTCTAGATTATTAAGTTTGGCTCCTCTTGAATTGATTACAAAAGAACTTAGCCTTCCATGGAAGACTTGAACACAAAGCAAAGATGGAAAAATGAACTCAGCAAAGGAGCTAGCAGCTGCTCAAGGTAATTTCGTATCTCTTCTGGTTGGTCTCTTTTCCTCAACAACTTGAGAATAAATACTAGCTGACTGCCTCCTCTAGGTTTCCTAATTATAAAATAAACCAAGTTTCCTAAATTATTAATGGCTAAAAACGTGATCAAGCCCTAGTGTCATGTGTGCTGACCCAATAAGCAGATGTTGGCCCAAATAAACATGCTCTGGCCCAATAGGCAGGCCTAAGGAAAGGAATGAGTCAATGCTGGGCGGATGCAGAAAATCTGGACTGCTTGCATGCGAATTTCAGTTGTCCAGAAGTGAGAATCCGCTTCTAGGCTCTTCATATGAAATGTATAATTTTCTATCAGCTTTCCAACGAAACTAGAATCACATCAAACAGACATATATAGCCAAAGATATGGTGAAAAATGTAAGCAGTGCCAGAATTTAACAGTTAAGCAATTAAAATCTATAAGCACCAACAAATCCAAATCCACAAAACATGTCTAAAGGCTATAAAAATCACTAGAAACACACACTAAAAGACTAAGTATAAAGGAAACAAATTGTGTAAAATAACGTGTTATCAGTAGGGCACTGATCCGTCGAATGACTGGCTAGGGCACAAATTCCACATAGCTTGGCAGAAGCTTGAATTGGTGTGTGGCCCATTGTTAACTGTCTAACCAAAAAGGTCCGTTCCTCCAAACGGTTCTCCACCCTCTGTTGATCCACCATCTGCACCTCATTCACTCCCCTAGCAGGAGTAACCATCCTTGTGCCAAATTGTTGTGCATTGGTTGCCATGTTTTTTATTAAGTCTCTTGCAGCCGCAGGGGTCTTGTCCACCAAGGCACCTCCAGAAGCAGCATCCATATAGCTCCTATCCATAGGAAGAAAACCTTCATGGAAGTACTGGATGAGTAACTGGTCATTAATTTGGTGATGAGGACAGCTCCCACATAGTTTCTCAAATCTCTCCCAGTATTCATGTAATGTCTCTCCACTATGTTGCCTTATGCCACATATCTCTTTCTGGATGGCAGCAGCTCTTTAGGCAAGGAAGAATCTTTCAAGAAAGCACCTCTTCAAGTTATTCCAGCATGTGATGATGGATGGCTGCAAGTATAGCCAATCCTTTGATGTTCCATCTAATGAAAAGGGAAAGGCCCTCAGATTGATGTTCTCCTCTTCAATTGACTGAGGCTTCATGGTAGAACACACTATGTGAAATTCCTTCAAATGCTTGTGAGAATCTTCACCTGCAAGTCCATGAAACTTTGGGAGCAAGTGTATTAATCCAGACTTTAATTCAAAATTAGCATCAGGATACTGAATACACAAAGGCTGGTAATTATCATCAGGGGCAGCCAATTCCTTAAGAGTCCTAGCCCTTACATGCATGTCATTATTTCTAGCCCCATTATTAGCAACAAGATCAACCTCAGGATTAATGTCATTTGCAGCCATATTATGCTCTATATGATTAGGAGTTCTACGTGCCCTAGCAAGTGTGTGCAAAGTTCTATCTATTTCAGAATCACCTTCAAGTATTTCAAAATGAGAGGACCGAGTCATAAACCATGCAAATAAGATGACAGAAACACTCTAAAACACACTAAAACATACAAAAATAGAAAAACAGGGAAACAGTGAAAGAAAGGGGCAAAAACCAAAACACACCAAATGCACTAGACAAAGGCAAAAAGACAACAAAATAACACTAGTTGACCCGTCTAAACATTTTAAAAAACAATTCTACTACCACAGCATGAAAGCTTGATGAAAATGAAACTCAAAAATCAAATAAAAAATCTTAAAAAATTGGAAAAGTGGTCAAAACAACGGAATTCGGCTTAAAAACGCAGACCTCATGCCTATGTCCATGACTATTGATTTTCAAGCCATTTTCCTTCAACTGACCAAGTTTCAGGTCAATCGGAGCACAAACATTTGGCCGGAATAGTACACACGAAAACCACTAAATCAAACTGAAGCAAAGGGAAAACAAGGGGAAACTAGCACCAAGGCACCAGAATTCACACAATGGAATCCTAAAACATCAAAGGAAACAAAACAATGAGAAAAAACTATCACCACAATGATTAGAAAGTATAAAAAATTTTGCCAAAAAGTGAACAAAGATAGCAAAGGAAATAGAATAGCCACAAAGGAGGCTAAACAAGGGCAATAACAGCACAAAGTTCTCCTCACAATGCTTCTCACAGTGCAATTCCTTTGTCCACTAATTTGCAGTTCAATTCGAGTTGGTGAGAATCGAAAACAACATAGAACAAAAACACTAAACAGGGAAAGAAAACCTAAACAGATAAGGAAAACAAAATAGGAAAGCAAGTAGAACAAGGGGAAAATGATGAAGAACAACTACTAGAAACAAGAACAATAAGCAATCAAAATAGTAACAAAAGAGTTCTAAGAAGATTAATTTGTTAGATGTAATCCCTGGCAATGGCGCCAAAATTTTGACGAGTGCCAAACCCTACAAAATTGCAATACTAATTGCAACTAAATTGTAGTATAGGATGCAACCAGTGTCGTCTCCCAAAGATTCACCAGAACAATTAATCTATTAGAACTTAAGTAGGAATAGAATAGGGGGGTTTGTTGTTGAATGCAGAATAATCAGAATTCAGAAAGTAGTAAATAGGATTTAATCAAATAAGAGAAAACACAATCAACTCAAGCAGGCAACCAAACTCTAATCCTTCCTTGTTCACTAAAGATAACCTAGATCTTATTTAATTCTTGGTTAAGTGTTACCTGGAACCCTTAACAGTAACACTTAGAATTCCTACTGATTTACCAATCAGGATTCAATTAATCATGGAATTAAGAATCTAGGCAACCGCTATATATCACTAAGTCCAGATTAATTTAAGAACCGAATTGTCCAAGTTAACCATATTTTAAAAACTTTTAAAGTATGATTATCAATCTGATTACTGTGATGAATCTAATCAACCGATTTAAATTCATATAAAGCATGCATGCAATTAAAATACCATTCAATCACATGAAGAAAGGAAGAAGCAGTAATTCAAATTAAATTAAATCAAACCCGGTTGAAGCACAGGAACTCTGGATTATTAAGTTTGGCTCCTATTGAATTGATTACAAAAGAACTTAGCATTCCATGGAAGGCTTAAAGTAAAGCAAACGTCTTGAAAATGAATTTAGCAAAAGGAGGCATCAGCAGTAGCTTCTGATGACTATTTGGTAATGTGGTATCTTATTTTCCTCAACAACTTGAGAATAAATACTAGCTGACTGCCTCCTTTAGGTTTCCTAATGCTTTCCTAATTACAAAATAAACCTTGTTTCCTAAAACTTTAACGGTAAAAATGTGATCAAGCCCTAGTGTCATGTGTGCTGGCCCAATAAGCCAATGTTGGGCCAATAAACAGGTACTGGTCCAATAGGCAGGCCCAAGGAATGGAATAAGTCAGTGCTGGGCGGATGCAAAAAATCTGGACTGCTTTTACGCAAATTTCAGTTGTCCAGAAGCAAGAATCAGCTTCTAGGATCTTCATATGAAATGTATAATTTTCTGTCAGCTTTCCAACGAAACTAGAATCACATCAATCTGACATCTGTGACCCAAGATATGTTGAAAAAAGTAAGCAGTGCCAGAATTCAACAGTTATGCAATTAAAATCTATAAGCACCAACAAGTCCAAATCTACAAAACGTGTCTAAGGGCCATAAAAATCACTAGAAACACATACTAAAAGACTAAGTATAAGGGAAACAAATAGTATAAAATAATGTGTTATCAATGAACTAATTAGGTTAGGCTACTACTGGCCTTCTATGGAGACAGACTCCATTGAATTTGTTAGAAGCTGCAACCATGCCAGCGCCAAGGAAATGCCATCCACGCTCCAGCAGTTGAGCTACATGCAATATCATCTCCTTATCCCTTCCATACCTAAGCATTTGATCTGATTGGCCCCATCAATCCTCGCTTTTGTGGGAAGATGTGGACCTCGACAGCCACATAAATGTTCACAAAATGGGTAGAGGTAATTGCTCTGAAAAAATCCACTGCAGAAGCTGTAGCTACTTTCATCAATGAGCATATCATCTGCCGTTTTGGCTTACCTAAGCACATCATCTTTGACAATGGAACACCTTTCATAAACAAGGTAGTAGGGTAGATGCTGGATTTGTATCGCATAACCTATGACAAATCTACTCCTTATCATCCACAAGGGAATGGGTAAGTCGAGGCTACCAATAAGAACCTGCTAAGGATCATCACTAGAATGACCACATATGCTTCCCATGACTGGAGCGAATATTTTCCACTAGCACTATGGGCATACTGAGTCTCCAAAAGAGGCCCAACCAAAGCCACCCCTTCTCTTTAGTCTATGGGGCTGAAGTTGTTCTACTAGTTGAGATAGAGGTGTCATCCCTACATGCACAATTGGAACCAAATAGAGAAGTAGAGGTAGAGCTGATAGATGAGAAAATGAGACAAGCAGAAGAAACCCTCCTATCATAACACAGACGACTTACCTTAGCCTATGATAAGATGGTCAGGTCAAGGATGTTCAAGGAAGGGAAACTAGTGCTTAAAACTACAAATGCAGCGATGAGAGGGACTCACACTTCCAAGTTCACTGCAAGGTGGGAAGGACCATATGAAGTTAAAGCAGTTCATAAGAATGGCTACTGCACCCTTGTCAACCCACAAAATGGCAAGTTAGTAGGGCATCTTAATTTTAAGTATGTAAATAAATATTGCCCTTAGATATAGATGGTTGCCTTAACTTCTATGTCTAATGCAGTTTGATGTTTAATGAAAAGATAAGGACCCTTTCAAAGGTACCTTTGTTTTGAAATTTTCTTTGCATGATCCATATTTTAAGTTATACTTATTCCTTTTGTGGCTAAAAAAAAATTGTTGGAGAAGGGCTACTTAGGTCAACCACACCAATAAAGAAATTGTAAGATTAGCTAAATGCTGACTTCGCCAAAAAGTTGTAGAAATTAGCCCAAACAACTCCATCAAAAGTTCAAAGCTAACTTCACTAAAAAAACTACAAGGTTGAGACAAACCAACTCTACCAAGAAGCTAAGAACCAACTTTGATTAGAGAATCACAAGATTAGCCAAAATCTAGAGCTAACTTAGAAAATTATACCGTCTCAGAAAAGCCCCTACAGAGGCTAAGGGCTAGAGAATCAAAAACAAGAAATTAGTACAAAACAACTCTACCAAAGAAAAGAGCAAGAAAAATGTGAAACACCAAATTTATATATATATATATATATATATATATAAGGCACAAAATACTCAATTTACAACCTTGGCAACGAAGGCAAACAAAGTCAAAGTTATACAAAGTTACAAATTTAGTAACCAATAGGAGTCTGAAGGATATTCTCGACTTCAGCAAACTTGCTTCCTCTGCTTAAGCTGCTACCATCTTAGCCTCCACCTCAGCTAGTTGAGCTTAGAAAGTTTGTATGCGCCTGCGTAGAGCAGCAATCTTCTCTCCCAGTTTCTCATAAGTCTAGAAGGCAATGTCCTATCTAATGCGGCAATCCTCCACAGCTTTGTTAGAGATAGCCTCAGAAGAGAACATGGAAGTAACATGGTTCTCAATGGAATTAGCCAAATCAGAATGGAAGCCAAAATAGCATACATCACCGAGCAAGTGTGAGAACTCTTGAGGAACTGAAGAAGATCTATAGCAACATCATTTAGATCTATAGGAACATGACCCCTGAGGAACTGAAGAAGATTGCAAAGGGCATTATAAGCCGAACCCAAGATTCTGGCCAAATGAGTAGCTGAAGATAAAAAATCTCTGGATGAGTAGTTAAGAAGTCCTTGAGCAGCATGGCATCATTTACACTCAGATGGCCATCTGATGCTAACGCACTAATAGCATTAGCAATCCCAAAGCAAAAGAAAGAGAGAAGAAAGGTCAAGACCACAACTCTAAAAAAGATTAAAAAAAAAAAAGAGAGAAATATGTGAGATAGACCATGCATACCTCCACAAGTAGTACTAGAAGCCACATCCTCCGGAGCTGCAAAAGAACGAGCCTTGCTAGCAATGGAAGAAGTAGCAACAGATGAAGACGATGCAACACCTATCTTTATGGTAGTTGCAAGTAAAAAAAAAAAAAAAATTGAGTCCTAAAGACTCAGATAAAAAAGAAAAAGGAAAAAAATAACAAACACAACACAAGTCAAAAGTATGAACAAGCAGTCACCTTCAGAAGAGACCGAGGCCCCAAAGACCCTGACCATTATAGACTCTAAGCCAGGACCAGTAGAGTATGAGGATGAATCAGAATCATTGAGAGGATTACCTTTAAAGTCGCCCACCTCAGCAACATGTAGAGAAGCCAGAGAAGCATCCCTGTCTTCTTCAAACATAGGAGCAACTCCCTCACCACTGTAGGCATAGTAGACTGGCTTAGAGCACCACCCTCTTCAACAATAGTTGCAACAAGAGGCCCTTCCCCAACCACAGGCTCTACATCCTTAGCAATTTTCAGAACTTTGAAATATGAAATAGCTGAAGCAATGATTAAGCAGACATAAAAAGTTTTTTTGACTAAGTATGGAGACTTACCATAGGAGAAGTGTTTGGGCGCCTTTTAACCATAGACTTCCTTCTTTTGTTGCGAGATCTACTACCCGCATTAGTTGAAGTAAGGGAAGTAGCAAGAACATTTAGCAAAGCTACCCTTCCACCAGCAGATGGAGGTGCGGCATGAACTTTAGCAATAGCTTTTTTAGTCGCCCCTTCTGCCGCAGGAGCCTCCTTAGTGGGCTTTTTTGTGGCACGAACCTTTTTAGCAAGCCCACTCTCCCTTAAGAAAACCACATTGTCAACATCAACAGGGTTCCCTACAAGAACTTCTCGTTTAGGCTCACTCTCGATAGCCAAGGATTCCACAGATGGCATAGACTTCAATGATTAAGTAGGTGAAGCAGCAGTTTTGGACACTCTAAGGAATGTAGCTAAAGTCCTCCCATTTGGTTGTTACTATCTTCCTTTTTTTATCAGCTAAAGGAGGCAAAGCAACTATACCCTTACCTTTAACAAATTTACCATAAGAAGAAGTTGAAGACTTTGAAGATTTAGCCCTAGGTACAGAAATTTAATCTTGGGACTTGTCAATTCTTGCATAGTAAAGGTCTTGGTAGATCATGATTGGGAGCTTATGTGCATGAACTTTGGGAGACTATACATCCCTAGTAGCTTCATAATCCCTCACACTTCTCTTTAGCCTCTAGAAGTAGCCCAGCCATCTAGCTGACATTCCTTCAACACTCTCTAAGTTGATAAATACAGATATATCTAGTCTAGTCAGTGGAAGAGGATGGCTAAATAAACAAGAAGACATCACATCTCCCATGTAAACGGGATCATCAGAAAGGTCAAGAGCCTGCTCTATCTAGTCAAGATCAAATTGCCTCATCACCTGATCCGGCCTACAAGTATAAGCAATGCACTCCAACCAGGGCCTCTTACTGAATTAGTCACTATGCATCCGGGCAATAGTTGAGGAGCTAGGCAAACATGCCAAAAGTCCCTTATACCTTCGAAGGAGGTTGATACGAACCCTTATGGGGTAACCCAAGATGGAGATTCCGAATGCCCGATGAACTAGCTAAATCGAGTTTCAGAACGAATACGAGGACCTTGACCTGTCGCTTACCAAAGTGAGAACTAAATGTATCTAGGGAAGGATATGAACACCACACTCGAGAAAGATAGAAGGCGAGCGATAAGTTCTAGGATTGAACGCCACAAGAACCTTGGATTCCTGATAAGTTCTGATTGCCACAAGAACCTAGGGTTCTTGATAAGATCTAAAAGTTCTTTCAAAGAACAATGGAAGGAGAAAACTCTCAACTTTACTCAATAATCAAATCTTAATTGTTGCCACAAGGGAGTCAACTCCCTTTTAAGGAAAACAAACCTAATCTTAACCTAATTGGCTAAAAGGCCTAACCCACAATAAAAGCCAAAATACCAAATAAAAGTCCAATAACTCAAAAAAAAAAAAACATAACATAGGTTGAGTTACAAGAAATTGGGACCAAATTGGCCTAAACTCAGAGCTAACTTGGATTGGATGGCTAAAACGCAATAGGAGAATTTTGGTCCAGGCCCATTCTGTTTGAGACCTATTCTAAGTCATCCCTTCACCAAATTGAGTGTGCCTTATGTCATTTTGATAGTTCAGAATCTTATATTTCACCTTGTTTTAGAATCATCTAATTCGGACTTATAATGTGAAAGTTATAGCCAAAATAAAACCACTCCTGCCTAGCATTGGGGCGCTTGAAAGCAAGGGCTATGGTGCCTAGGCTCTGCCCATATGCTCGGTTTATCCCTTCTGACTCCCGAATCACGCATATAGCCCTCTTTTCTTCAATCCTGACTTCTTGGCTTGAAGTTTAAGACCAAAACTTCTCAATCAACCCTCCAAAAGCCTTCCATCTTCTTTGCTTGCCATGGCTCATTTGGTGTCTTGATGGTGCCCTCCTTAATTCTTATCATCCCTCCCTTCTTTGAAAAGATTCGTCCTCGAATCTTCACCAAAATCATAGGGAGAAAATCAGTTCCATTACAATTGGTATTTAAATCATATTCACTAAGTAGCTCCGGCTTGTGAGCATTGTTATTGATCTTCGCCACCTCCCACAACCAAGCTCCTGGGTTGAAGACCACCCTTTCAAACTCCTTGGGAAGAACGTAGTGTGGCCAAGTCTCCTTGGGGACTCCTAGTTTGAAGACCAC
The DNA here is from genome assembly GCA_003255065.1 of Cercis canadensis. NCBI lineage: Eukaryota > Viridiplantae > Streptophyta > Magnoliopsida > Fabales > Fabaceae > Cercis > Cercis canadensis. Next base: position 107,440 of record QAOA01000573.1, on the reverse strand, counting down.
CCTCACAAACTCCTTGGGAATGATGTAGTGGTTCCAAGTCTCCAATGCCTTCACTAAGGCATACACCTCCTTGTCATATGTGTGGTTATGCAGGGCTACTCCACTTGGCTTCTTGATAAGGCATGCAAGAGGTTGTCCTTCTTGCTTCAATCCAACTCCAATGAAGTCAATTTGATGTTGGGAAGCATATCAATGTCCTACAAAAGAGGTATAACAACACTAGGAAAAGAAAGATCAAGTTTGTTAGTGCTAAGAGAAATTAGCACACTTTCTTTTGCATAGACACTCAATTGTTGTTCCTCTTTTCTCTTAAGGCTTTCTTTTTCTTCGCCTTTCTCATTCCTTTTCTCTCCACTTAGGCTCTTGGCCTCTTTTGCACACATGTTCACTTCACTTGGGCTCTCAGCCTCTTTAGCACTCTCTTCCTTTATGCTCTCAACAATTTTGTCTTTTGAGCTCTCACTCTCTTTTCTTGCTTCACTCATCTTTTAAAGTGTCTCTTGATCATCATGCACTTTCTTAAGAGTCATACACACGAGTAATGGGCCGTTTGTTCAAGGTGAAAGAGAATCTATTTGTGGACTCATCATGGGTCACACATCTATCAAATTGTCATAACCTACCTAAAAGAATATGTCCCGCATGCATAGGAACTACATCACATAGGACTTCATCCTTGTATCTACCAATAGCAAATGACACCAAAACTTGTCTAGTCATCCTAATATCTTCACATTCATCTAACCATTGAAATTTATAGGGTCTAGGATGCTTTAAAGTAGGTAAATGCAACTTATCAACTAAGGTAGTGCTACCAATATTGATAGGACTACCACTATCAATGATTATGCTACATACCTTCTCATTGACAAGGACTCTAGTGTAGAAGTCTTGATAAGATGGGATCTTCATTTGTATGCCACTTAGGTTATGATTCACATGAGCATGTCTTGCCATCCGTCCTCCTCCATCATGTCTAGCAAACTGGTCTTGGCCTCCGAAGTTGCTTTGCTCACTATATTCCTCATCCTCCACAACAATTCTCCTACTTCTCCTCCTTACTTCGAGTGCCCTATGTAGCTGCCTTTGTAAATTCTCCTCAACATTCCTCCTCCTTGCTTTGGGGACTATAGGGAGCTGCCACTTTTGTGGATCATTCTCATATTTATCCATGGTGTTTTAAACCTGCAAAAAGTGTTAGCAAGAAACCGCACTAATTCCTCATGTGTTTGCACTCAAGAATGTCACTCACACTCATGTTTAGGCACATTAGTTGGCTTTTACCCTCTAATGTACTCACACACTTGCCTTTTTCCACTCCTAATCTCTCTCCTTTAGTTCTTTGTGGAACTAATGAGCAAATCAAGAGCTTAGGTCAATGTGAGAAACATCCACAACAAAACACTCACACATAGAAAGAACAAGCATGACACAAGTTCAAGGACTTTAAGGAGAAACAAAATGAGCTTAAACTCAAGATGAACAATAGCAATGGAATTTCAAAAATCAAGAACAAGGCACTCAATACCGAATCTGAATTCACAAACAAAGAAGGAATTTAGTTTGCAAGCAATTGGAGATTCAAAGCAATAGGCAATAGAATTTTCAAAGTCAAGTTGATCCTACCAATTCAAGCACAATTTGAGCAAAAGATAGCCACCTCAACTCAAAAGCTATTGCATGAAACATCAAACAACTCATAGGCAATTAATTCCACACTTTTAATCAAATCCAGAGTTTTTTTTTTTTTTATATATATATATACAAATTTTTCTAGAAAATTGCTCAAGAACATTTTGAATGTTCATCAATCTTGCTCAATCTTTTTGTTTTTTATACTATTGATTCATTCAAACTCAAATCATTAACTAGATAGATAACAGCTCATAATTGCACAAAGCAAGAGGAATCAACAAGATAATCCAAAAGAAATGAAATGGAAATATGCCAAACAAGGCCCTAAGGGTAGTTACCAAAGATACAAATGAAAATACTAGAAAAGTTGCCCAGAAAATTTCTAGAAATTCAAAGAAAATCTAGAACAAGATGAACAAGCAAGAACAAAGAAAAATCATGATGACCAATGGAGAACAACAACTAGAACAACAAGAAAAACACAAGAACCACAAAAAATTCAACAAGAACAACCCATAATTTTTTTTTTTCTTTGTTTTTCAGCAATCAAGAAACAAAACAAGGATAATCGAACCTCAATTAGAACCACGAGCTCTGATACCAAATGATGTGAACCCCTATGGGGTAACCCAAGATGGAGATTCCAAATGTCTGATGAACCGTCTAAATCGAGTTTCAGAACGAACACGAGGACCTCGACCCATTGCTTACCAAACCAGGAACCAAATGTATCTAGGGAAGGATATGAATGCCACGCTCAAGAAAGATAGAAGGAGAGCGAGAAGTTCTAGGATTGAAAGCCACAAGAACCTTGGGTTCTTGATAAGTTCTGATCGCCACAAGAACCTAGGATTCTTGATAAGATCTAAAAGTTATTTCAATGAACCATGGAAGGAGACAACTCTCAACTTTACTCAATAATCAAGTTTTAATTGCTACCACAAGGGAGTCAATCTAAACCTAATTGGCTAAAAGGTCTAACCCACAATAAAAGCCCAAATACCTAATAAAAGTCCAATAACTCAAGAAATCATAACATAGGTTGAGTTACATGAAAATGGGCACAAATTGACCTAAACTCGGAGCTAACTCGGATTGGATGGCTAAAACACAAGAGGAGAATTTTGGTCCATGCCCATTCTATTCGAGTCCTGTTCTAAGTCGTCCCTTCACCAAATTGAACGTGCCTTATGTCATTTTGATAGTTCAAAATCTCATCTTTCACTTTGTTTTGGAATCATCTAATTCGAACTTATAACATAAAAGTTATAGCCAAAACAAAATCAATGCCTACTTACCGCTTCCCTTGCGCTGAGGACGCTTGGAAGCAAGGACTGGGGTCCCTAGGCTCTACCCAAATGCTCTATTTGACCCTTTTGACTCTCGAATCACGCATACAACCCTCTTTTCTTCAATCCTTACTTCCTGGCTTGAATTTTGAGTCCAAAACTCCTCAATCAACCCTCCAAAAGCCTTGCATCTTCTTTGCCTGCCATGGCTCACTTAGTGTCTTGATGGTGCCCCCCTTAATTCCATCAGAGGTATAAATGTCATTCCTCTCTGGCAAAGAAGTAGCAATATATAGCACAGTAGCATCATTTATGCCAAGCTCCATGGTGAAGGTATAAGGCTTAAAAATGAACTCCTATGAGTCATCAATCATAGTTGATAATAGCACCTTTGACTTGCTGACTGGAGACCAGCACCAAGAATGCGGCTCCAACAATGGCTTAGTAGACTCACCTTCCTCTGCTTCGAGCTCCTCAATATTAACATCAAGGAATAAGAACTTCGGGCCAAAAGACTTAAAGTGCTTATACATAAATAGTTGAAGAAAGAATGTCAAGATAATTGTTTACCTCGTACCATTCATGGGCTTGATCCAAACAAGCATACAAGCCACCTAAGAAGAATGAGGCCAAAGGCAGCCTTCACCCAGCGATCATGATTGTAGCCATGCCAAACAAAGTCGGGCTCAGAACTTTATAGGGAGGACCATGTAGTACAAATCTCCTAATAAAAAAGACTAAAAGTGCAGGTACCTCTAACAGATCCCCTCTCTTGGGCCTAGCCTCACAGGTGCCATCCTTCAAGTCACCTCCATAAAATTACCTTAGCCAAGAAGCATGAGTTGTAGGCTTCTTCTTGGAACCTTTTGTAGCAGTTTGTGCAAAAGACTCTGTCGCTTGGGCTTTAGTAGATTTTACAGAAGAGATGGGACGGGCAGGGCATTGGCCACATATGGTTGAGCTCTTCCTTAAAGCCACATCGACTCTCTTGGTGGCCTCATTCTAGTGTAACAAGATATATCGATGTTGCCAAGCAAAGGCACTTGCAACAACACCTTTACATCTTCTAGGGTCGGAGTAAACTCCTCCCAAAATGAAAAATGTATGGGTTTGATGGCTCCAGCGTTGGATAGTCGTGTTGATAGCATCCGGATTTCTATAGACCCTAGCAGTTGTGGATGCCCAAATGGCATCCTTCACTCCCAAGCGTTCAAATAAAGCAACCGCCTCACAATTGTTCTTGAAGGTGTCTCACACCTATGCCGTCCTACCAGCTAGAGGGTTAGTCCTCACCGAAGTTTGGAGATGGCTATAGGGAATCTGCCCCCTAATGACCCTAAAACGAAGAATAAAAGGGCCCATATAAGGGTCAGCACCCAAAATAGGGCAGGGAAGAAGAGAACATAGATCATATTCCTCCTTGGGCTCGATCTAGATGTCAATGGAGTGGAAGTCTTCTCTGACAAAAGAAGGAGGCGGGAAAGGTTTACTTCCCACCGGAGTAGCAATGAGGTCCCCCTTTAGCCTTACTTTATCATTAAAGTGAAAGGAGAAGGGCCAACATGGTGAAACTCAAAGGAGGAGGGAATTCCTCTAGCGTAGAGACAACACAGGCCTTGGAAGCAGAAACAACAAGAGCCCTGGAAGCAGGAGTTGGAGAAACAAAAGAGGATTTCTTGGCCATGGTTGAAGATGAAGGCAAGAGGAAGAATAATGAGGCAAGGAAATCAGGAATTCAAGGAGCAAAGTGGGCAAGAAAACTCAGAGAAAATGTTAACAATAGAGGAAAATGAGAATTGAAAAGGTAAAGACAATTAAGGCAAAAAACCTAAATAGAGATAGAGTTTCAAAAAAAATATGGCAATTGAGGGGCATAAATGTAATGCACGCCTCCATTAGCACACTTAGAGTACCTAGCAAAGTGGGCCAAAAATCGGTCTAAAAGTTCTCACGTCAGTAACAGTAGTCAATAAAAAAGGGAAGAAAGAGAAAGGTAGTCGTCAGACAACTCCTTTTTGTAGAAACTTTAAAGCGGTTGTCCAATCACACTGACAACCATTATCAGAAGGGAGAGAGGGAGTCCAAAATTTTGTCTTACTAGAGGAGCCCATCAAACTACACTCAGCAAAGAAATAAACAATATATATATATATATATATATATATATATACACACACACACACACGTGGTCTTTTCTTTAGAAAAGGAAAAGATACAGAAGGTACATGAAAAGGACTAAGTCCCAGCAAAGCTACAACTGACTCCATAGAAGTCACAAGGCTCAAACACTCCTATAGAAGCCAAGACCCATGAGAAGTAACATATGTTAAACCAACTTGGCCCAGTTAAAGAATTGGGGGCTATGGCTCCCACAAGGCAAACACCTATACAAGCCTTAGCTGACTCCGCATAAGTCATAAAAAATCAAAGCTCTAGCAGAAGCAAGGTCTTCCATATGACATAAAGAAGCATAGACCCCTGGTAAACCAAAAGGTGCACACTTGACTTTCTCGATGTTCATTACCAAAACAAAGTACTTTCATTTTACCAATGAATAAGGGAGCTAATGTAAATACTGGATTTAAGTAATACATCAATTAATTATAATCATTAATTAAGATGGACTCCATAGAGTCCACCTATTGCCCAAAGAGGCCTCACAAATGAAAATCCCCAAGAGGAACTGTTGTTGTGAACCACAAGCAAGAGTTGGTCCAGCCACAGCTGACAACTAGTCCAACGGCACCACCTTTAAGAGAAGACACTTTGCTATAGAGGCTCCTAAGGCTGCCCTCACCAAGTGGTTCTTGAGATAAACAATGGCCTGGGTATTTGGTAATGGCTCTAGAGCTTCCCTAGGTAGAGAGGTTGATGCCCTGCTCCTCCATATGCTAGTTTTTACTTTGTGGATGTAGCTTCTTTATCGATGACTAAGGATAGGACACCATTTAGCCACGCCTCGAGGCCTATAGACCTTAACCTTAAGAAGACCTACTCAGGTTGCATGAGAGGCTACAAATGTTACCTGGGAACCCAGCTATGGTAAGTCGTTTGGTTAGATTTCAGTTGAGGTAAAGCCCAATAAGAGGAGGTTTTTTATGGATCTCCCCAAGGCCCCTTAAGCATCTCAGTATAAGGCCATAGGACCCCACGTGTAGGGGATGCTAAAGGTAAAACATTTTTTCCCCTGTTGTAGATTTGACAGCATCATCCTATCTCTCTTTTCGGAAAAGACATCAAACTTTTCTGACTCAGCCCTTTTTTGTAGTCCATGCTTCCTTGATACCTCGGATGTCAGCACCATATACTTCCAAATCCCTTGAGCTAGAACTAGAGAGTAAACCCCTTTATCTAGCAATTCTATCTCTTACCAAAATATCCAGTACGCAACCTCCCTAGCATGCCTCACTAGAGCATTTAATTCCCATCAAAAGCCCTTCAAAAACCTCACTTTGTCCTAACAAAGCCTTATTTAGCATTTAATGCAAATTCCACTCGCCCAAGAAACCTCCCTGGCTCACTCAACCCTTCCTAGGAATGAAGGCAAGGTCCATCAAAACCTAAAAAGATCATAAACTCTGCCATTTTTGAAACTCTATTGAAGAACAGTTCCTTGAATATACCTTCAAACTTAGAATATTCTCATCATTGAAGAACATCCACTTGAATGTTCTTCTGCTGCAACCAAAAACATTCTTCTACTCCATTAAAGAACTTGCCTTCATAACTCCACCCATCATTACTGGTTTCCTTCATCCACGAACTCCAAGAACTTACCATAAATACTCCTAAAAGCATCCACAACCACCATGAACATTGCCATAAATGTTGCCAACCCAGATTAAGTCCCCAGAACCGTTGGAGCAAGTGCTAAAAAACTATGGAATCCTCACCAGGGTTTGACTCAGCCACAACAGGAGATTTGTGGTCCACAAGAACCAACTCCCTTGGCTTTGAGCCCATTGCCTCTAAGCTGTCTTGCTAAGATACCTAAGGTGTCTCAGCTGTTCACCAATCAAGCCCTACAGAGCTAGTTCCTTCTATAGTTGTATCTACTCCTCCTTTAGCTTTAACTGAACCTAAAATCCAACAAAACAACAACAAAATAGAACCATAAATTGCAGTCAACATTGCTTCGCAAAATTAATACCATCCCACTGCAATTCATAAATAAACGAAGAATGTTAGGAAATAAGAAAAAGGTTTGGTTTCATAGAGGAAAGAAAAATCAATACCCAAAACCCTTATGCCACATCAAGCTTATTAGCCTGTTTTAAATACCCAAGCAATGAAAACCATAAATAAAGCTGATATGAGGACTTGCAATAGTTACGACAATGGAGCATCAACCAGGCATCCTTTAGCATAGATTTTAATAACAATTTTACCTCAATATTCTTCAATATATATATATATATATATATATATCAAACCTCACTGTATACAATGCCCAAAGCCAAAATTTTATTTTAATTTATTAAATCAACAATTTGAAGATATAAGCAAATGTTTTAAAAACCGGTGAGCGAAGCATTTTAGAGGATGAGCACCAATTGAACCGGTCCAAGCAGTTGGATCGAATAGTTAGACCGGATGACATCATAAATATAGTTTTAATATAAATATAATATTCATTGTATCTATTGTATAACCTAAGTTATAAAAATATATTTTATGCGAAATTAGTAATAAAATTAAAGTTGGCTTAGTGGCAAATGTCTTCTTCCTTTCTTGGAATAAGGGTTTGAATCCTCTTATGACCAATATTTATCTATTATACAATCTAAATGAGAATAAGTAAATTATAATGCAAATTTGTTCAAAAAATAAGTAATGGTTTGGAGGTATGAGCTTCTATCTCCTAAAAGAAGGGAGTTCAAATCCTTTAGGTGGCTAAAATTTCCAAATTTTGATCCAAAACGACGCAGTTTTGGAAAAAACAATTGAAAAAACAAATTTCAGTGAATTGCCCAGTTTTGTAAAACTGGTACCGGTTTGACCCCTCTAACCGAACCGAAATTCAAATTGGGCACCGGTTGAACTGGTCAAACCGGTCGATCTAATTTTTAAAACATTGATATAAACCCAATTGATGAGCAATAAAGTAGCGGAAGGCATCCTAAGAACTTGAATCCAATACACATATAGCCATAAACAGATTAACACAACTTTGATACCAATTGAAGGAATTTACTAGTCGTTAATCTCAAACTACAGCATGTATACTAAACACAAATTATAGATAATTCAAGGATTACCTACCATCGAATCCATTACTTGAAGATATACACAAAGTCACAGATAATACAAGAACAAACTGTTAGGGTTAGCCGCTTAGTGTGTGTGGAGGAGAGATGTTATTTTCTGACCTTAGAAGCAATAGAATGTGTAATGCCAATGGGGTAGCAACACTATATATAAGTAGAGAGTAGGAGCCTCTCCTCGTGTTCACTATATGGTTAACCTAGCCATTATTGGTTAGCCCATACACAAGGCCCACACCTCACGTAGTCCATGTAGGATTTAATTACCCCACAAAGTCCAATAACACAATTGATCATAATGGGCTATAATATGCTCTAATAATATTTGACACTTATTAATTTGAGTTTTATATAAAAGATAATTGGCTATGTTAGTCCACTAGGATGAAATCCAACAATAATATCATAAGGATCAATGCAGATTGTTGAGGGCATTCCAAATGCTATAGGAGTTCAGCTTGACGTGATGGATCATGCCAGTCTTTCATGGAAGCTTGATTGTTGAGGGTATTCCACAATGGACGGCTGAAGATTAAGGAGGGCATCTAGACTTTTTTATTTACCCATGTGTGTTACAGTTCAATCTAATGATGCCTCTAAGAATCTGATCTTCCCATTGACATAGGAGTATCAAGTTTTGCCCTTCATCACATAAGGAACATATTTTACTTCATATAATTAAGTTACCTTTCTTGCTGAAAAATTTTGACCATAATTTTCCTTTGAAACCTAGCTATCTCCTATTTATTATATTAAGTAAGGAAATCTGAAAATAAGTGTCTTCTCTAGATAACTTATATTGGATCAATTTGTCTTCTAACTCTTAAACATTTTTCCAACCTTGAAGTGTAGATTTTTCATTTGGTGTTAAATCTTACCTATTACTAATAAACAATATTTTATACAGTAATTAACCCTCATATTTAGTCTCTTAAACCTCTTTTGGGCTGATTTGATTGGGCTTGGGCTGCATTTCATTAGTTGGTTTCCAATTGGGCTTAATTGTATTTTTTAGCATTACTGGGAACTTTATACTGTCTATGTATTTTGAGCATAACTTGAGTTCTAGATATCTGATAATTTTGAATCTTACCTTTTATGAAAACTGAGAGAATTCTCCACAACTTTGATTCAGATGTCCAAAGCTAATTTGGATGTTCTGCAGGTCATTTTTTGTTGGAAATCATAGCAGAGATGTTGTCACTAGACCCTGACCCGTATGAAGATATTGTGCCATAACTTGGGCTGTGGGTGTTTTTGGGACCTGAAACTAGTACCACTGGATAGATAAGACATAAAGCTTCAACTTTTGTAAGTACCACTTCTCCAAAATGTGGCATTTTGATGGTGCTATTGCCCCTTGAAGTCAACTGATGGGTCCATAGAGTTGTTTAGAGTTAAATGGGCCTAACTTTCTCATTTGAGACCCAATTCACCCCAAACCGGGGCCCAATTAAAGCTTAGTTCTAGAAGATTAATTCTAACCTAGAGGTAATCTGGGTGTGCAATTAATTTAGGGGGTTACAAGTAGGTTAAGGAGGCAGACGTTTTTGGCATTCTAGGCTAGATAGTTTGATATGTGCTTTTTAGGTCTTTAAATGTCATGTTTTTATCAATAGATTCTTACTTATATTTGAGCAAATTCACTTTAAACATGGCACTTAACTCATATATTTGTGTTATCAAGTGTTTCTCTGAAATATCAAGCAAATAGAAGAATTCTATGGATTTTTTGGAGAAAAAGGGAGAGAAATCAGAAGAAGCTGATTTGCAGATAGGGAACATGGCCACGACATGGCCATGTTCATGCCCGTGTCTGATCAACATGGCGTGTCATGCCCGTGTCCAGCATACAGAGAGCCTTCCTCCATTTTTTGAGGAAAACGGCCAGAATCTATGTAGGACATGCCCGTGTCCAGGCCGTGTTCGAGGTCCAGAGAGCATTTTAAGAACACGCCCAGCTCCATTTAATGAACACGGCCATGTCTAAGGCCGTGTTCGAGCTACTGAAGGTGAAACCCTAGTTTTAGATTAGAATATATATGCAATCAAGAGGAGAAGACAGGAAGTCGGTCTTTTGGATATTGAGAGGACGATTCAGAGCCAGAGGCGGGAGTCCAACCCTAAAGGCTAGAAGAAGAACAAGATGGAAGATCAACCCATTGCAAGAACTTCATAAGAATGAGTTTTTACCTGATTCCATCTTGTCTTCTCTTTATTGTTTTGATTAGATTTTATCATAAACTAACTTGTAAAGATTTAGATAGGATGAACCCTAGAAATACATTTGTATTCTGATTCTTTTGATTCAATGGAAATACATCTTTCGTTCTTGGAATCGTCTATGATTATTATTTGTGTTGAGTTGATAATGCTAGCCATTGATTTAACACCAGATTCCATTTTATAGATTGAGAAATTGTAATTTGGATAAGATCACTTGTAGACAATGAGATTTGCTTGGGATCACTAGAGATAGGATTCACATAAGTCCTCTGATTTGAGTCAATGTACTAAGGGAATCCATAAAATACAACTAATGCTTTCTTAGGGGTTTTGATTAGAAAGAGATTTCAATCAATCAACCTAGGAATAGATGTCTGATTGCTTGAGAAAGATTAAGACATAATTTAGGGATTCCCATCAGTCTAAGTAAAGAAGTGGTGCCCACTGAGTTAAAGATGAAAGTGCAATGTTTGCCCTAGGGGGTTTCTCATTTAGACCTATCCTTTGATTGATAAATCTATCAAATTATCTGTTATTACTTTATTATCTTGTTTATATTAGCTTAGATTAATTAGTTCCTTTATCAAACCGAAATTCTGAGATTAGATAATAGAAAAAGGATTATTACTAATAGCTATAGCTCCTCGTGGGATCGACATCCGTACTCAATTAAGCTATTCTACAAAATGATAGGTATACTTGCCTAGAATGTTTGTAGCATTGTTTCAATTGAATACAAGTTCATAAAAAAAAACATCACAGTTTTTAGTAGACAGATTTCTTTGCCTCTTTTGTTCATTATGGAGACTCATTGTTTTATTGCTTTCTTTCTCCATTGGAACTTGGATTTGATGACAATGGAAGAGTAGACTTTTGTAACCAAGCTAGACTCCTCATTGAATTCGGTTTGATTTTGAGATTATGTACTTAATTGAATTAAGTTTAATGCAATTTTGTTCATCTTTGGATTTCTGCCATTCCTTGATTTATGTTTGGATTAATAGAGGTTTCTATTGTTCTTATGAATGTTGAGGTGTGAAATAGAATTTAGATTGATTAATCTCTAATTTTGTTGCATGAATCCAAAGAAGATTTGCTAATTGAAGTTTGGTTTTAGGTTGAACAACTCATTACTAATTCTATGTGATTGCAAAGATTAGTGATAGATGTGGTTAAATCGAATTCTGAATGATAATTCAGTAGGAACACTTAGTCATAATTAGAGATTTCAGTTGTGGCTAAATTCAATTAGCAATGCTGCATTAAAACTTGATTAATCGTGTTCAATCTAGGATGAATTAAACCAATTCTTGATGGATGTCTAGCTAGGTTACGTTTTTATCAATAGATTTAATCCCTGATTAATTCTGCAATTTACAATTTGGTAATAATTTGTGTTCAAAAATCCCATGTTAGTAATCTTGAAGTTGTTTATTAGTCATTGTATTCCTTGAGAGACTTTCTGGATCATCCCTATATTGCATTCTTTATAGGGGATTTGGTTTAATTTAATTGGATAGCGATAAATCCGATCAATTACCTAGACAAATATAATTTTCTATTTCAATGAAATCTTGCAGTGATCATCAAACTAACTTTTTTACTGATTTTTTTTGTTCGTAGTTGTAGGTTGCTAATGGCTCCAAAGTTCAATGTTTTTACTTGTTCTTGCCTTTGTTCATCCTCTCTTGGTTGAAGGAGAGATTATTGAGGGGCAAGATGAGCAAGAAAACATAGAAAGTCGTAAGTTGACACAATACACAAAAATTAAAAATAGACTCATTAGCATGATTACATTTCCTTAAATAGGATTCAAAATCCAACACTATACAGAGACTTTCATCCACTTCAATGTTGATTGGTATCACAGGTCAAAAATCAGCCAAAATTAAATCCAAAACGTATGTTGCCGGAAAATTGGGAAGACAAATTTTTGAAATTCCCTTTTCATAATTTAATACCCCAATTAAATACAAATTTAAATTTTGAAAAGTTGATGTAAGAGTTTGTTTCTCTTTTCATCTTTAATCAAATCCATTAATGATTAAAGCCTAATTTCCCTTTAATGAGAAAATTTTGCTGTTAATAATTGGGACAATGTAAATCATTCTAAAAAGAACATAAAATCCACATAAAGTACCTGATTTTTCTCCAGTCAATCAAATTGCAAATAAAAGACTCAATTTTTATAAAAATTACAAAAAAGTAAATTAACCTGAATGTAAAAGCTAATCAATTTAAATTTAATGTAAGTAATTAATACTCATTAGAATCAAAATTTTCTATTGTACATGAAAAACTAGTAAAAAAGGAAAATGTGTCTTAACTTGAAAAGTCGAAACTCAAACATGAAACACTATTTGATTGTCAACAAGGGTGCTGGTGGAACTGGTGGTCCTCAAACATTAAACATGTTTTCTATGAAACTAAAATTCTAATTGGAGTATAATTTGGATAACCACTAAACCAACCACAACGGATAATTCAATAGGATTTCTTGCAGCACTTGGAAAAAGAGTGGGATTAGACCATGTTGACAAGTTTCCTAAAATTATAACAGGATCATAATTTAAATAACCACTAAACTAACCCTAACGAGTGATAGGATTTACTATTTTGTGTCGCCACCCCGCCCCAACTGCCTCATCCCCACTGCTGGTGCATCGGTGCTGCTTGTATATATAAAAGGAGAAGACATGGTATCAACACATGGCAAGTGTCACAAAGTCTCAATTCAATAATAATTTAGAATTCGGAAATAACTTGACAAAATAATTAAGAGAAGGAATTGGATTCAAATACAAATACATCAATTTAATAATAATTTAGAAAGACAATTGTCCTTATCTCTTATCAAATTTGAAATTCAAAAAAGTAGAATTATAATTTTAAATTCAAAATCAGATCCCATGATGAAAAGGGATAAGTATTGCCAATTCATCAATTTATTTTGTTCCATTTTCAAAAAATAAGACATGTAACAACGAGACTAAAAAATATGCAATCAATTCTAATAGATTACTATGCTGGAAAAATATTCATGTCTACTTTAATACCTCTAATATTTGTAGTAATTATTTAACAATAAATGGGTGAATGTGGTTGATTGAAGAAAGAAAAATAATTAATTTGCTAACTAGGTTCAAGTAACAATGGGTATGCAATCAATTCTATAAAAGACCATGGAACACAATTAAGCATCTTACGTTTATCTCCCAATAGGCACGAAAATGTTATCACCTTAATACTGCACACTAAAATATGCAGCGCCACCAAACCATTGCCATTGTTTCCCTAAATGCTACCATATTAGCCAACTTAATTGACAAAATTCTACCCACCAAAAAACATTCAAAACTCTCCTATGCCTCATTTTCTTTCTTTTATTACTTATTTGTCTACGTTGTATTAATTTAGATATCTTGATAGGATGCTAAATTCTATGTGTTACAATAGACCAAAAGGTTTAACTTTCATTCTTGATGAAACCAACTGACGGGTGGGAATATTTTCCATCTCTCTTATTTTTTATTTACTTTTTTCATACTTATTTAGATCATTTCCATATTTAATTTGTGATCAATAAAAAATAAAAATAAAAATGTATTACACTTAAAATATGCTCTTGCCGGGTTTTAATTTTATTTATTTTTATCTTTTACATTAAATACTATTATTTTATTTGCATATCGCACAATAGGAGTCTAGTTTTTATAAAATTTTCAAATCACACTTTTCATTTGAATTTATTTCATTTTTATCTAATAAATGGTCCACACAGTATAATTGAAGGTTGAAAAAAAAAAGGAACATAAAAAACTGATGAACACAAGCTGTGAAGTGAAGCATATATATCGTAATATTTTTATTTTTGAACAATTTCTCTAGTTGTCAAATGTTAACAAAAAAAAAATAACAAACATTAATAAATAAATAAAAAGATAAGAGAGAGTAAGGGGGAAAAATACAATGGGTCCCAATTCACAAACATAGCAATTAGCTTGTTTTTACACAAATCTAAAATGACAAATGAGCTATCAAATAAATTATTGGTTAAAATTTTGTCATGTCACTAATACCAAATTGCTTGTAGCTAAGTGGTATTAAGGTCGTCCTCAGGGCTTGTGAGTTCTATGTTCGAACCGAAATTCATAGCCAAAAGTACAAAAAAAGATCTATATTCATGCCTCCTAACTCAAAATGATTCAAAGAAAAAGGAAAAATAGGAATATTATTACTCTATATGAGGGTTTTTATTTTCCGTTAATGATCATTACTCTATGAGTTAATTATAGGTTGGGAATACTCACTTACTAGAGTAAAATAAGAGATTGATTTAGTAGTGATTCAACCATCAATTTCCCATTTAAGAAAAATATCAATTCTGCTTGAAGTCTCCACGTTTAATTTTCTTCAATTCCAGTATAAGTAAACCCATGGATCCATAAATGAATATCCAAAATGATGGTTACTTTTCTTTGTTGTATCTTTCCTTTTCAAACCTTAACTACTCGTAGAGAGCAAGCTTGAAGGAAGCAAAACTGATAAGAACCATTCAATCTCTTAGTTTTAATTTGATTAGTAAAGCAAGGTTACTAGTAATCTAAAAGGCAAGGGATCTATATAGTGATCTAGTTTGCTTTCACATCTCTCTCTTTCTCCTCATGGGAGAAGGCTGTCCTATTTTGTTTTTGTTTTTGTTATTTGATGGACAAAAACTCTAGGCGCTATAAATATAGTTCTTCAGTGCAATGTCTTATCAATTTAGTCCATTAATTAAAAGTTTCGCTTCAATTAAATCTTTCTATTTATCTACCGTTAACTAGTCTAATGAAAGAGCTGACATGGCCCATTAAAAATGATGTGGTACTATTAAATACCACATTAGACACTTAAGTGGACACACCACTAAAGTGCTGCACGCAATGACGCTGTTTTGCCTGTTATCGTTGTCGCCATTGGTCAGCTTCTTCTCCAATCTCAATCCCAGAAATTGAAAGCCACCACCTTGCTGGAACAACAATTCGTTGAGCTCGTCTCTGAACATTGTCCAGATTTTCTTGTGGCTGATATATTCTTTCCATGGGCTAGCGATGTTGCTGTTAAATATGGGATTCCAAAGACTTGTTTTCCATGGAAGCAGTTTCTTTCCCTTGTGTGCTTCACTGTGCCTGCTACAGCATCAGGCCCACAAGAAGGTATCATCTGATGCAGAACCTTTTTCCCTCCCTGATTTTCCTGATGAAATCAAGCTCACCAGAAACCAATTACCCGATTTCATAAAGCAAGAGATTAAAATAGAATTTATCAAATTGTACAGAGCAGTGAAAGAAATAGAACGTAGAAGCTATGGTATTCTTGTCAATAGCTTCTATGAGCTAGAGCCAAATTATGCAGATCATTACAGAAACGTTCTTGGAATGAGAGCTTGCCCAGTTTCGTTGTCCAAGAGGGATGGTGAAGAAACCTATGTAGATAAATACGGGGTATTAAATTGGCTTAACTCTCAGAGACTCAATTCAGTAATTTCCATTTGCTTCTCTTAAAACCCAAATGGCATTTTTTTGGGTAGCACTTAAGTGTTATGTCCACTTAAGTGTCTAACATGGCATTTAACAACGTCACATCACTTTTAACGAGCCATGTCAGCTCTTCCGTTAGACTAGTTAGCGGTAGATAGACAAAATAATTTAATTGAAGCAAAACTCTTAATTGATGGACTAAATTAATAAGACATTGCACTGAAGGATCATATTGATAACGCCCAAATAAGTGAGAGACCAAAATGAGGTTTTTGTCGTTATTTGATGACACAATTTTTAACCATTAACTTCTTATAAATGAGAATTTTTTTTTTTTTTTATGTAAACTAGATACAACATGTATCCTTGCACTAGATAAATATAAATATAACATTAAATAGATCTGATATAATTTTAAAATGCAGTACCTATGAATTTGAAACATATATTGCTCATAAATACAAGTGGTTATATGTGTGATGGGACTAAGATCTAGATTATTATTTTAATTAACTTGCCACACACTTATTAGTATAGTGCAAAGCCACATATTTTATCTAGTCCCTACATGGATTTCTCCTTATAAATTATCCATGTCTCTCAAATTTAGGCCACACTTAGTAGCTTTAAATCGTGTACACACCAAACATATGTTGCACATAAATACAAGTGGTTATATGCGTGATAAAACTAATTAAGATCTAGATTATCATTTTAATTGACTTAGCACACACTTATTAACATAGTGAAATGCCACATATTTTATCAAGTCCCTACAAGAATTTCTTATAAACTATCCATATCTCTGAAAATTAGGCCACACTTAGTAGCTTTAAAACGTGAACTATTTAATCTTTGTATAATTTACTTACCTTCATTTTTTGCTAAACTGACTCAGCTTACCTTGTTTAGAACACAATTTGTTACAAACGTTCCTTCTCATTAAGAAGAGAAATTACTCATCCTTCCTTGAATTTAACTAAAATTATACTTTCCCCTTTATTTTCCAAAATTCCATAAACCTCTCTTAACATCTTGTAAAACAACCAAATTGATGCTTTTCTCATAGTTTACTTTAGTGGGTACTTTGACTTTAAAATCAATTCCAGTGGGTAAACACAATTAGTGGATTTATTAGCACAAGATTGCATGATAGAGTTTTGACCTATTTGTGTGTTTACTAAACGAACTTCTTCACTAAAAACAAGTAGTTAATTATAACATTTGATGAAATAGCTGATAGATCTATTACTATTTATATCAAAATAAAGTAGTAATTACCAATGTGAATTGGCTCAATTGGTCAAAGTGTTTTGGCTTAAGACTCTGCACCTCCCAGGTGTTAAGTTCGAATCCCCTGCAACCAACAATCTCGCTTAGTAGACATCCCTGCTCAAGAAGATCCATTGGCGCTCAAGGGCTAGTTAAGTAGCTTCTTCTAAGGGCCAATAGTACCTTGGAGGTAATCTTATAGGTGGGCTTCTGTCTACCCTTTCATAGATTTCCAAACATGTCACTGGCATTTTGCCTAATAGTATTGAAGTAACATATCCTTATTACTATTTTTTATACAAAAAAAATAAATAAATAAAGTAGTAATTGAGTTATAATATGTTTTAAATTTTATTTATATTAAGGGAAGTTACAAAGTGTGATCTAGTGGTGAGGGGTCTAAATAACTTACAGGAGATCAAGGGATTGAACCTCCATACCGTTAAATAACAAACAAAAAAAAGTTAAGAAGAGTTTTTGTAAATTTCAAAAGATGTACATGTAATATGAATTAATTGTAGGGGAAATTGGTGTAATTTCTCAATTTAAAAAGAACAATCTAGATTTCTCTGAATTGCCCATTTCCCACAACTATATATTACCCTTAATCTTGATAAACCATATGAAAAGAAAATCCATCACCCCAAACAAAGAAAATGACCCTCTTGTCTTTCTTTTCCTTCCCTCTTATAACCCTTGTCCTCACCTTCCATTCCATAACTGCTAGAAATAACAATCATTTCATCCAACAAACCTGCAAGAATTCTTCACAAAATGATCCAAACATAAGTTACAAATTCTGCGTAACTTCTCTCCAAGCATCTCCCCATAGCCGCTGTGCCAAAAACCTCCGCGAACTTGGCCTCATCTCCATCAACCTAATCCGCCATAACATGACAGATACTAAGGCTCACATTGAGAAGCTCTTGAAGAAAAAAAACTTAGAGCCGTTTGTTAAAGAATGCTTAGATGCTTGTCTGGAAGTTTATTCAGATGCTATCCCAACCGTTGGAGATGCCATAAAAGATTACAAGGCTAAGCGTTATGCAGATGCTAACATTGAAATGAGTTCAGTTCTTGATGCCTCTACCACCTGTGAAGATGGATTCAAGGAAAGGAACGATGTCGTTTCGCCATTAACGAAGAGGAACAACGATGCATTTCAGTTGTCTGCTATAGCACTTTCGATTATTAATATGCTCAGCGAATAAACTAAAGGGTACTATCTGTCTTGGTTGTATTTTGCTATGCAAATTTGTGCTGCTTTGGTTTCATATTTGTGAAAGAATATATTCTATATTCTTTTGCTATGCTTGTCTGGAACTTGGATTGAAGTTCTTCTCTCACTTTTTTTTTTTTTTTTTTCAAAGAGATGAACTAAAATATAAAGAATAATTCCTCCAGATCATGATCAAGATTCTGGTTAATTTAGAGCAATAGTAACACCATCTTTCTGTTTTTTTTTTTTAGTTAAAACTGAACACCAAAATTCTTAATGGTGGAATTATATAATAATATAAACCACTTCATCTAAATTTAAGCAAAAAAGACATTTCCACAAATTTTATGCATACAACTACCTATAATGCAATTTTTTAAAATTTGTCGATAAAAATTGGGTGTGTTATTTTTACATAATCGGGATCTGAGTTTTTTTTCTTTTTTCAAATTTAGTTGACTCCACTTAAATTGTATTTGTTTTTATACTAGAGAATTCATCTAAAGCTACTTGTAGTATTAATTACGCCACTAACTTTTCTTTTTCAATTTTAAATATGGAAGTAACTTTAAGAAAACGTCACTTCCTACAGATTAATCTTAGCTTTTAAAATAGGTTAGTTCACTTGACCTTCTGGAATTGAAATTTTTGATTTCTTGACGATATAAAGCAATAATTACTAATTATGAGGAAAAAAAAAAAAGATGACTTTCCAAATTGAAATATCTCCTATGAATTTGTGATCACTGTTCATGGGGTCCATAGTGTTCTGTTTTTAAATTTGAATTCAATTGTGAGGATTTACTTTTTACTATGATAAGAATCACTACAGCATAATAGTGTCTCACTGTCGGGTGAATAAAGTTAATTATGGTCATGAAAGTTAATAATGATTAATAATATATTTTTTTTGATTTTAAAAGAGTAAAATATCTTTTTCTTTGAATTATTCTTTAAATATTATTTTATTTTATAATTTATTTTTACATTATTTTAGTCTTTAAATAATTACTCTACTCGTCAAATTAATTCTCTATAAACACTAAAAATGATCACTTAAATGATTGATTTGACATGAGAATAATTATTTAAAATCTTAAGTGATATTAAAAATAAATTAAAAATTAAAGTGATATTTAAAAAATAATTTAAAGATAAAAATATATGTAACTCATTAAAAATAAGGCAATAAGAGAATAATTATCAAGAAGGAACCTCTTTCGGGCTTAATTATCTGTTATCTAATTTATTAAAAACTCAATGAAGGTGACGTTGATTTGATTTCAAGCGAATCAATGTTTCTCTTGCACAAAAAGTAAGAACATGTTCATAGTCACATCCAAACAAAAGGTGCAATTCAATTTTATATTTTACTAGTAAAATGCCCTGTGCGATGTGCAACTGAGCTGGACAGGGGCCGACACAAAATAAAGTTTTTGGTCAGTTCTTACTTACAAGATTTTTAATAATCTAATAATTTGAAAATGTGATATCACATCGGTGAATTAACCTCTGGTACTTGATTTAAACTGCTATATACATGATTATCTACTAAGGGATCACCACTTCCTTGTGTACCTGAAATTAGGTTACAGGACCAGTAAATAATTAGCTAAATGCAACCGCACGATATAGAATTTGTAGTGCTTTAGTTTCATTACATACCTCTTCGGTTGATCTTATGGAACACCTCTTTGTAGACCACGTTCTTTGTTCTCTTTAATATTGTCCCATTTGAATCTATCGATAACACCTTCAGACCACTCCGACTTCTAACTCTTGAGAAAGCTACATAGAGCTATTTGTGACTAAAAGTTGGTTTTGGAAGATACAGCCCCACGTGAGAGAGTGACTGTTCTTGACTCTTATTTATTGTCATAGCAAAGCAAACTTGTACCAGCTACATGCTAAATGATTAATTATTTGGATATCATACAACCACAGAATCTAGGGAAAACTTTTAGTGAAAATTATCATTTTAATTGCTTAAAAATATACATTTTCTTCATATAAAAAATATATACATTTTCTAAATTTAGTTCACAAGTTTCAAATTTTTTCAGTTAAATGTCTGAATATTCAAAAAATTTAATGCAAGACCTCTTATAGGGTATTGTGCGCATGGCCTAATAAAATACGTATGTGAAATTATTTATTCTTATGTGATTAACAATTGCTTGATCATGTCAAAGTAAAGGAAATTAATAAAATTGAAACACTACAAGAAAAATGTATATTAGTCACAGATTTTTCTTACGGACAAAAAATCCATGAGAAACACGTGACATTTTTCACAAACTTTCTCATGGACATAAGTGACCATGATAAACATCCATGAAAAAGTCCATAAGAAATGGTGCCCCAACTGTAACAATTAATGTGTTGATCATTCTCATAGATTGTGTCCATGAGAAAATTCAAATTTTCTCACAAACTTTCAAAAGGAATTATGTTTCAATAAGAAAGTATGTGAGAAAATCTGTGAGAAAACGATACGCGTCATTGCACTTAATTTGAATTTTAGGGTTAGTTTCTCACAGACAAATTATGTGAGAAATTATGCATTTCATCACCCTCATACGGCCACAGCCTCTCTCTTTTCCTGGACATTTCTCCACCACTTCCTCTCCCTCTACTTGGGTTTTGTGGCACAGGACATCATCTTCCACCCAATTAGTTTAGTTTTTGGATTTTTAGCTTCTTGAGGTAGGTTCCACCATCCCTCTCTTGTCTCTAATTTTTTATGTGCTTTTATGAGGAATTCTCTATCAATTTGCATGCATATTACATGTTTTAGCTATTTAGAATGTTTATTAGTTATTTTAGATAGCATAGGAGTTATCTTGGATGTATAATAATTTAGTTATTTTAGATAGCATAGGAGTTATCTTGGATGTATAATAATTTAGTTATTTTTTTGGATTTTTCTAGGATGTTGTAGAATTTATTTGACTTGATTTTGATTATTGTTGGCTTAATTGATTTTGATTACTGTTGGCTTAATTGATTTGTATTTTATCATGTACAATTCTGTGAAATTTTAAATTCCTAGATTGGTCCACTTTTAGGGGAGACTCTGCCAAATTTTTGGTAGGGGTTTAGGGGTAGGGTTTAGGGTGTTGGGTTTGGGGTTAATATTAGGTAAGAGTTTTTGTTATATGCTTGATGTAGAATGATTATGGAATATCTTTTTTTTTTTAATTATTTGAATAGCGGTATAGAACTAATTTAGTAATTTTTTCTATTGTATAATTTTTACCTTTATTGCTATGTAATTTTTGGTTATGGAATAAATTGTAATTTTATGATTGTGATTATGTGTATTTGTGTGGAATTTTGAATTCCTAGAATGTTCAAGTTTTAGGGGAGACTCTACCCAATTTTTTATTTATGATTTAGGGTTTGGGGTTTAAGGGTTAGGATTTTAGGGTTTAACAGTTTAGGTTTAGGTTTTAGGGTTTTGGGATTTTGGGTTTAGGGGTTTAGTGGTTTATGGTTTGGAGTTTAGGGTTTAGGGATTTAGGTTTTAGGTTTGGGGTTTAAGATTCAGGATTTAGGAGTTTAGGTTTGGGTTTTAGGGTTTTGGGATTTTTGGTTTAGGGGTTAGAGTTTAGGGGTTTAGGATTTTGATTTTAAGGAATATTGCTTTTATTATTCTAACATTTTCATTGGTTTTACTTAAATTGTATGACAGATATCAAACCACTCGAGACGGTCATCTCCCACAATTGGGCCACTGTCCAAGAGGGACAGAGGCAAAGTTGTTGCTTGGCCTTCTCAGACTGAGTCAGCCTTGTCTATGTTCATGCCGACCTCAGGCTTGGCGCTTTCCCTGTCGCCCATTGCGATGGGGGAGAGGTGCTCAAGAGCCACGACCCCAGGCTCCGCATCGTCGGCCACTCCAAGGTTGTCTAACGTGAGTCTGTCCATTTCAGACTCTCCACAACTGGGATCGAGCTTCGGACTACCTAATGGTTAGCTGGTTATTGTGCCACACGGGAGGAAGGAGTAAGTTAATTATACTACTTAATTTTTGAAATTTTTTTATTACCTTACTATTAGTTATTTCAATTACTTAACAATTAATATTTTTTTTTCCAACTTTTACCCTTCCAAGGAGCCCGTGAACGTACTTTTGACTATCTACAAGTTAAAGTATGAGCAGCCTTGGCCAGATTTTACCTCAGTTTTTTATGAGGTGAAGGAACTTTGGTGGAAAGAGTTTAAGGTAAGAATTAATTGATTTTACTTTATTTACTAACACATTTGGTATACATGTTTCATAACATTGATATTTTGTTTTCTATTGCATAGAAGATGTGTCTAGGAGCCCCAGCATGAGAGCCAGATTCATAAGGTCTGTCTCTAAGTGCTCAGACAACATTCGTGCCTCTTTCTGAGACATCAAGATTCGGAAGAGCAAGGGCGATTGGTTGTCCCCTGCAGTACTTGAGGCCCTAAGAGCGATATGGGCCTCTTATGAGTATAGGGTCATCTCTGAGAGGAACAAGAAGAATCGTTCCTTAGATCAGGGGCACACCTTTCTTAAGGGTGGCTCTATCACTGTCTCTGAACACAAACAGAGAGTGGTACGTATTTTATTTAACAATTTTGTTAAATTTGAGTTTATGTCATCAGTTTGTGTTTTCTAACAGTTTATAGATTTTGTAGACGAAGGAGTTGGGCAAAGAGCCCAACGCTCTAAAGGTTTTCTGTCACCTCCAGCATAGCTCTACTAAGGGT
This sequence comes from Cercis canadensis, assembly GCA_003255065.1. Taxonomy (NCBI): domain Eukaryota; kingdom Viridiplantae; phylum Streptophyta; class Magnoliopsida; order Fabales; family Fabaceae; genus Cercis; species Cercis canadensis. The sequence goes on along the minus strand of QAOA01000573.1, from coordinate 84,270 downwards.
TGGGTACATCAATGGGCAGAGTCCACTTATGTAAGTATTAAATTCGTCCTTAAGTCTTTATATGAATTATGTGAATTACATGTATTAATTGCAATGCTAACCTAATAATTTTATCTATGTAGACTGAGTTTGAGAGGCGTCAATCTTCTTCTTCTTCAGTCAACGACATCGGGCTATGGCTTGATGTCATCGGCGGGAAGAATAAGAAGGACCAGGTCTATGGCATATCACCTAAGGCGCTTGCCTCTATGCTTGGATAGTTACTACAGCAGCACCAACGTCTAGGATCCAGTTCAGCCCTACTACCCACCAATGAGGATGACACAACTGAGGACTTGGGGACAGACGAGGAGGACTAGTGCTCAAGATTGATCTGTCATTCCATTATATATTTTTTTTATATTGTGTAACATTTTTTAATGTAATTGAATTTTGTTTATTGGTTTGATTAAATAGTCATTTGAGCCAAAAAAAAAATCAAAAAATAAAACAAAATAAAAAAATTGTTTACAAAGGATTTTCTCACGGATGAGATCCGTGAGAAACTCCACGCCTTTCGGTGAGATACTCTCACGTGTAACAAATATTTATCCGTGAGAAAACTCATAAAAAGTTTCTCACGGACCAATTTTTCTTTGATGAAAGGCTTTTGTCACTTTTGTTTTTCTCGCACCCTTAGGTCTGTGAGAAAGTCCATGATAAATTTAATAAGGCATTAGACAATAAATTATGATAATATTTAGGCTTAATTATAATTTTGGTCCCCCTTCTTTAAAAATGAACTATTAAGTCCCTCTATATTCATAAAATGTACAAGTTTAGTCAATTTATCTTTAAGTCAAAATTCTTAAGTTTATTTCAAGGTGTAAAGTTCTCTGATTTATAATCTCACCGTTCATATTGAAGAGCTACATCTTGTGAATCTCCCAATTAAATTTCAGCTCGATCTAACAGTGAAAAAGTCTAAATTTTGCAGTTAGATGATAAATTATGATTTTGGTATTTTGGGCTGAGTCCCACTGTTAGATCGAGCTAAAATTTAGTGAGGAGGTTTGATGAGCTGCCGAGGCTCCTCAAATTAGTTAAAGTTTAAAGTCGGTTACCTAAGCTATTTGCAGCATAGAGCAGCCCTAAGTCGAACCTAAGGATTATTCTATTTAGTGAATCATATTAAGAAGCATATAAACAGGGGGGTTTTGTTTGGTTTAAGTGTTTAACATAAATTAATTGTAAGTGGTAACCTAAAGGAAAACAACTAATCCAAGCCTTAACTGATTTTGATTTTGATCCCACCTTGATTTCTAATGATTCATTCAATTATTAACCATGTTCTTGGCCTTTAAAACATATCAAGAAGCCTCTCAATGTTCTATGAATGTCCACTGGTTAAGCAACTAGAATTCGGAATTAACTAAGACTAAATTAATTAAGCAAACATTCAAGTCTAGTTTTACCTAAGTCCATGATCCAGCCAAGGTAATTAATCCATCCAAAAGCTCAGAAACATTAATCAACCATACAATCCTCTTGTATCACATGCAAACAGAATATGAAAATCCAAATTCGAATTAAGCAATTCAAACAGAATATTTCAGAGGATTGAAGAACTTGATTAACAACTAAATGAATAACAACAACACATAATCTCAAAACCAATAATCAGAACAGCCAAAACCTAGATTGATTTGATGAATTAGCCCTCCATGAACAAGAGAAGGCAAGTTCTTACAAAATATCTAAAGAGAAAACTTAAAGACTAAGGAAAGTTCAAAAGCTGTCTAAAATATCTAAATGACTTGATATGGATTTCGCCTGCCCCTTTGTGCTGATATAGACCTCCAAAATTACGTGCACACCCAAATTTCCCTTAGGGTACACTTGTTCCCATGGGCCTTAGCTTTAATTGGGCTTTGGTTTGGGCCCATTTGGACTTGTCATGAGGAAGTTAGGCTCATTTAAGTGCCAATAGGTGTCTGGAACCATCAGGCAACTTCCACCACAAATAAGACCATCTTCAATGTAAAATATGGTAAACCAGTCTTCATAACAATTTAAGCTCTGTCTGTTAGCTTTCCAATGGTACTAGTTTCAAGTCCACATGACATCCACAACTCAAGTTATGGCCCAAACACTGCATGTAGGTCAGGATCCTGCGACAGCATATCTTCTCTGGCTTCCAGGCTGCATATGACCTTCTGGACTTCCGAATCGGCTTTGGAGCCCTAAAAGAAAGTTGTAGACAATTCTCTCAGATTTTCTACAAGATATAACTCAGAATTTTTAGACATCCAGAACTCAAGATATGCACGAAACACAGAGACAGCATAAAATGCTCAGTATTGCTGGAAATTGCAATTAGGCACAAATGGATCCAAAGTCATGAAATGAGGTCCAAGTCTACGCAATTCAGCCCAAAAGAGGTTTAAAAGACTACGTATGAGGGATAACTATTGTATAAAAAGTGTGTTCATCAAGGTTCATAAGATGTAGTCCTTCAATCTGAACGGTGGGATTATGAATCAAAGAATTTTATACCATGAAATAAACCTAAGAATTTTGACTTAAAGATAAATAGACTAAAATTGTACATTTTATGAATATAGAGGGACTCAATAGTTCATTTTTAAAGAATGGGGACCAAAACGTTCAAGTGGTTAAAATATGGGGACCAAAATTGTAATTAAGCCTAATATTTAATAACACTGTTAGGAATAAAAAGATGCGAACTTTTATGAAATTTTATTAAATATTTGTCTCAAATGACAAATAGTAACTAACATTAAAATTACTATGTCGTTATGATTAATAAAATAAAAAGTCAAATTCATTATTAGATAAAAATCATAATTTATTATCAACAAACAATCTAGAGTTTATTATTGTGGGGTGTGATTTGAAATGTCACTTAACCAATTAAATTAAACCGAATCCCTTAATTAGAATGCAATAGAGGGCATAATCCGGGTTTGTCTCACAAGGAATGCAATGTGTAATCAATAATTTCAAGTTAAAAATAGGGGATTGTAAAACAGAATTGTATTTCTAGATTGTAAAAAGCAGAATTGAAATAGGATTAATTAAGTTGATTAAAACGTAACCTAGCTAGACATTCATCCATAAACCGGTTTGATCCATCCTAGATTAACATGAGTGATTAAGTCCTAATGCAGCAATACTAATTGAGTTTAATCACAACTAAAATCTCTAATTATGACTAATTATTCCTACTAAGTTATCACTTAGAATTCGATTAACCTCATTCAATTACTAATCTTGTAATCACAATGATTAAGCAATTAATGGCTAATCTGAAAATCGAACCTCAATTAGCAATTCTTCAAAGGATTCATGCACAGAATTAAAGATTAATCAATCTAAATTCTATTTCACACCTAAACATCCATATAAATCACAAAGATCTCCATGATCCATATAAAATATCCAGACAATCAGAATCCAATGAAAAACGAAATTGCATTAAACTTAATCAAATTAAGTACATAATCTCAAGAACAAAACCGAATTTAATCAGAAGTCTAACTTAGTTACAAGAGTTCTACTCCTCCATCGTCATGAAATCCAAGCTCCAATGAGGGAAGAAAACCATAGTTCAATAAGTTCTAGCAAATACAAGAGAGAAAACTAAAACTGTCTAGTCTAGAATTGATAACTCGTCTGCCTCCTTTTTCTTATTATAACTTCCTAAATTTCATGCAAACCTAATTTACCCCTAACCTAGTTTAAACCTCTGGACCTCAGCTTCAAATAGGCTCCAGTTTGGGCCTAATTGGGCCTGAATTGAGGAAGTTAAGCCCATTTAAGTCCATCTAGGTCCATATAGGTCTCTGGACTAATCATCCATTTTCGACAGGCAATAAGACCATCTTAACTTCATAATTTGTTGAACTAGCCTTCATAACAATTGAAGCTCTGCATCTTATCTTTCCAATGGGACTAGCTTCAAGTCCATACGACATATACAGAACAAGTTATGGTCCAAACACTGCATGCGGGTCAGGATCCAGCGGCAGCAACTCTACTCTGACTTCCGGGTTAAATTTGACCCACTGAACGTCTAAATTGACCTTGGAGGTCTGAATAAAAGTTGTAGATAATCCTCTTAGCTTTCCTAAAAGGCAAGAATCACAATTTTTAGACATACAGAACTAAAGATATACCAGAAATACAGAATAGTTTCAAAACCCTAATAATGCTAAAAAACACACTTAAGCCCAATTTGAACCTAATTAATGAAATATGACCCAAGCTCAATCAAATAGGTCCAAAATAGGATTAGGAGGTTAAAAATGGGGATTAATTAATATATAAAAATATTAATCATCAAATCCCCCCACACTTATCCTTTGCACGTCCCGGGCAAACTAGAGTTAAAACTAGGAAAGAAGGAAAACAACTAAAACAACTAAGACAACTAAGAGATCATTTCCCAACAACAACTTCCAAGAATGCAAAAGTTAAGTGAGCAAGAAGAACAATCAAGAATTTAAAAGAATCAAAACAATCATGAATCTATTTCTTGCACTTTCAATCAACAAGCATGATGAATTCAAATGAAGTGAAGAACTAAGAAAGATAGAACCTCACACAAGATACATTCTCAATCCCTCAAATGTTTAAGGGGGTTATTGTTTCACTCAAATCACATCATGACAATTTGCACTACCATAAGCTTACTTATTTTTTAATCTCTACTACTTTAAACACATGCATGCACAAATCAAAAGGACTTTATTTAAGGATGTAATGGGGCCAAGGACCAAAGGAAAAGAAAGAATGAAATATGGATATAGCAAATTAAAAGCAAAGAGAGCATGAGAACATTGAGAATGATGAGTCAAAACCAACACTAAGCACAAAAATACACCCAAAAGCTCTATAAAATTTTCTTTACACACTTTTTCCTCTTTGGAAGACAAACCACTACTTTTATTCTCTTTTTCTTTGTATTTTCTTTTTCTGATTTTTTTTAAACAGAATTTTCTTTTATTTTTCTTTTTCTTTTGGCTAACATTTCTTTGTCTTTACATTTCATAAAGCACTTTCCTTCAAATTTCACAAATCCTCCCCCCCACACTTAGAGCTTTGTCCGTCCCGGACAAATAGAACTCATCAATTGATCAACCAATGCTTTCATACTCCCTAAGGTAGATAGAAACATGGTTTTACACAAAAATAGGCTTAAGGGGGAAATCAAGGGAAATGATGTTAGGAAGGCTATTTGGCTATCTAGCTAGAAAGAAGAAAAGATGGCCTTCATCACATTCATGCATTCAAATGATAATGTAGTCTCAAAAAGAAGCAAAGCAAGTTCTAGAGCAACAAACATCATGAGCACAATGCACACAAAAAAGGAATATAGAATGACAATAGGTTCAAAAACTCACTAGGTATGCTCCATCAAACTTAATCCATCACATCAAATTCCATCACCAAATTAGCTAACTAAAAGATGCAAGAATTTATTCAACCATGCTAGAAACTTCAAAATGACAATTGCTTCAAGCTCACAAATTCTACAATTCTCAAAGTGCTATGGAAAATGCAAAAAGGAAAGGTGGAAAGATGAGTAGAATGAGAGTAAAGCAAAACAGCAAAACAGAATGGAAAACAACTAGGAAAAAGGTGGGACAGTGAATCAAGAAAGGATATCGAACCAGAATTCTGCATAGAAGCTCAAGAAGAAGCGTGAACAGAATCTGGAACATGCTGAACCACACCAAAACAGCAAACAGAGAAGGAAAAAATAACAGAAAACACAAAATAGACACGTAAAACAGAACCAACAAACAGAATTGAAAACATCAACAGAACAAAACTAAACAACAAGAATAGAAAATTAACATAATCCGAAACATAATCTGAAAGAACAACAAAAACAGAAACATAATCCGAAAGAACTCCCCTGAAGCTCAATCAAGTCGGGTAGATGGCATCACTCAAAGCCACTTCCTCAACCAAACTCTTATCTCTACCATGGAACTTCTTAAGTCGATGTCCATTGACCTTGAAGGTCCTCCCCGTAGTCACATCTCGGATTTCAACTACACCATAAGCAAAAATATTAGTGACAACAAAGGGTCCCTCCCATCGGGATCTGAATTTACCTGGTCACAACTTAAGGCGAGAGTTGTATAGAAGCACTTTCTCCCCCACTTGGAATTCCTTCCGAAGGATCAGCTTATCATGAAAGGCCTTAGTCTTCTCTTTGTACAGCCGAGAGTTCTCATAGGCCTCTAATCGGAGTTCCTCTAACTCTTGAAGTTGTAACTTCCTCTCGACTCCTGCTAGTCCTATGTCCATGTTGCAAGCCCTAACTGCCCAATACGCCCAATGCTCTAACTCTACTGGTAAGTGACACGCCTTCCCAAAGACAAACCTATAAGGCGACATGCCTATAGGTGTCTTGTAGGCGGTCCGATATGCCCATAAAGCATCCTCCAACCTCCATACTTGCTCAGCAAGGTCTTCATGTGCCAGTTGCAGAAGTGTGATCCTTGATCACTAATGATCACTCTGGGTATGCCAAACTTGCAAAAGATATGTGATCTAACAAACTCTACAACTACATGAGAATCATCAGTCCTGGTGGGAATAGCCTCCACCCACTTGGAAACATAATCCACAGCCAACAGAATATAAACAAAGCCAAAGGAAACAGGAAATGGACCTATAAAATCAATACCCCAAACATCAAAAAGCTCATAGAATAACAAAGGTTGTTGGGGCATCTCATTCCTACGAGTTATATTCCCTAATTTTTGGCATTGCTCACAAGATTTACAAAAGGCATATACATCATGAAACAAAGTGGACCAATATAGACCAGAATCTAATACTTTCTTAGCTGTTCTCTGAGGACCAAAATGGCCTCCACAGGCATAGGAATGACAGAAAGTAAGCACAGAATGAAACTCATGGTTAGGCACACATCTCTTAATTATCTGATCACTACAGAATCTCCACAAATAAGGATCATCCCACACATAATATTTAGCCTCACTCTTAAATTTATCAATCTGTGCACGTGTGAGGTGTGCAGGCAAAGCATGAGCAACCAGATAATTAACAATATCAACAAACCAGGAAAACTCACCATGCCCTAAAAGCTGCTCGTCAGGGAATGAATCCTGAATAGGAAACTGCTCATTAGAATCTCTCTCGATCCGGCTCAAGTGGTCAACAACCACATTCTCTGCTCTACTCCTATATTTAATCTCAAGGTTGAACTCTTGGAGAAGGAGCATCCATCTGATCAATCTGGGTTTGACATCTGGTTTCTTCAGGAGGAACTTGAGTGCTGCATGGTCAGAAAAAATCACCATATGAGAACAAAGCAAGTAAGATCTAAATTTATCTAAAGCAAAGACAATTGCTAAAAGCTCTTTCTCGATTGTGGTGTAGTTCACTTGGGCAGAATCAAGTGTCCTCGAGGCATAGTAAATCACATGATGGGCCTTATAAACCCTCTGGGCAAGGGCTGCTCCCACTGCGTAGTTGGATGCATCACACATTAACTCAAATGGCAGCGTCCAATTGGGAGGTCGGATGATGGGAGTAGAAGTGAGAGCCTTCTTGAGGTGATCAAATGCATCCTTGCAAGGCTGGCTGAAAATGAAATCCACATCCTTTTGCAGCAGGTTGGACATTAGGATGGCAATCTTGCTAAAATCACGAATGAAGCGCAAGTAGAATCCTGCATGACCAAGAAATGAACGAACTTCCTGCACGCATGCGGGGTAAGGCAAAGAAGAAATAACATCAATCTTAGCAGGATCTACCTCTAAGCCTTTGCTAGAGACTACATGTCCTAGGACTATACCTTGTTCTACCATAAAATGACACTTTTCAAAATTCAGAACAAGATTAATCTTTATACACCTATGCAAAACTCTAGACAAGTTATATAGGCAGTCATCAAAGGAAGAGCCATATACAGTAAAATCATCCATGAATACCTCTATACAATGCTCTATAAAATCAAAAAATATACTAATCATGCAACGTTGGAAAGTACCTGGGGCATTGCAAAGACCAAATGGCATCCGCCGGTATGCAAAGGTGTCGAAGGGGCAGGTAAATGTGGTCTTTTCCTGATCCTCCGGTGCAATGTGAATCTGAAAATAACCAGTGAATCCATCCAGAAAGCAATAGTGGGACTTTCCTGCCAGCCGCTCCAACATCTGATCAATAAATGGAAGTGGGTAATGATCCTTGCGGGTAGCCTGATTAAGCCGCCTGTAATCAATACAGACCCTCCAGCTATTCTGAACTCGAGTGGGAATGAGCTCATCATGCTGGTTCTTCACCACTGTCACTCCCGACTTCTTTGGAACAATTTGCATTGGGCTCACCCACTTGCTATCTGAGATTGGGTAAATAATTTCAACTTGAAGAAGCTTGGTTATCTCCTTCTTGACCACATCCAGAATCGGTGGATTGAGTCTCCTTTGTGCCTGCCTCACTGCCTTAGCATCTTCCTCAAGTAGAATTCTGTGCATGCAAGTAGAAGGACTGATGCCAGGTATATATGCCAGTGTCCACCCAATTGTCTTCTTGTTCACTCTCAGAATGTGTAACAACCTTGCCTCTTGCTCATATTGAAGGTTCTTGGCAATAATAACTGGCAGCTGCTCATTCTCCTCTAAAAATGCATAAGTCAAATGCTCAGGGAGGGGTTTAAGCTCCAGTTTGAGTGGTTACTCTATAGAGGTCTTGGCTGCAGCCTCTAGTGCATAAATCTCCCCCTCACACTTGGCATCAACTGCCACTACAGGATCATCAACTACTCCATCAACTACTTCAATAGCCTCTGTGATAGAATCATTGCTCTCTAAAAATTCAGTAATCCCTAAGCAAACATAGCAAACAGAATCACTATCACAGTCACAACAAATTGAATCATCCAAGAACAGCAACTTAGGGGGTTCAGAGGGAAGACTATCATCAACCTCATTAACTAACTCATCAATAATATCAATCCAGTAAATAGAATGGTCTTCCATGGGATATCTCATGGCATCAAGGATATTAAATTGCATTATACTATCACCAAACTCCATTGAAAGAGTTCCAGAATGGACATCTATCTTGGTTCTAGCAGTCTTGATGAAAGGTCTCCCAAGGATGATTAGATTTTTTATGTTTGTTGATTCACCCTCCATGTCTAGGATGTAGAAGTCAGCAGGGAAAAATAACTCATTAACCCAAACTAGTACATCCTCAATCAGGCCTACAGGGTATGCATTACTTCTATTTGCTAGTTGGATCACCACTCCTGTTGGCTGCAAGGGTCCCAATCCAAGTGACTGAAAAACTGACTTGGGCATGACATTGATAGAAGCTCCAAGGTCCAACATAGCATCCTCAAACTTACAGTTTCCAATGACACAAGGTATGGTAAAAGTTCCAGGATCTTGGCACTTCTTAGGCATAGGTTGAATGAGGGCATAAACATTCTGGCCCATACTGACCCGTTCATTGCCCTTTAACTTCTTCTTGTGAGTGCACAACTCCTTCAGGAACCTTGCATACTTTAGAATCTGCTTGATTGCCTCTAACAGTGGAATATTAATCTCAACTCTCCTAAATGTCTCCAGAAGTTCCCTCTCTTTCTCTACCTCATCCAAATTTTTGGATTGAAGGGCTCTCTGTGGGAAAGGCAGAGGAACAGAATGAGCGTTCTTATGCTGCTGTGGCATCTCTGGAGTGCTAGAGTTAGAACTGCTAGGGTCAACAACAGGCTTATCTTGCACATTTGGCTTGCTCTGACCACTGCTGGAATGGTTGGCTGCAGATGCAGGGGTAGGGTCAGGAATTTCCTTGCCACTCCTAAGGGTGATTGCACTCACATTCTTCCTATTTGGATTAGGAACTGTTTGAGAGGGAAGGTTACCAGAACCTTGAGCTTGTAGATGACTAATGGATGAAGCCAATTGGCCAATTTGAGTCTCCAAATTCTAAATGGTAGCTCCAGTGCTCTGCTAGAATTGTAGGTTATTAGCTGCTAATTGTTTCATAAGCTCTTCTAGGTTAGGTTTAGATTGGTTAGAAGTGGAAGCTTGCTGGTTGGCATGATGGAAATGTTGTCTGTTTTGAAAGCTTTGTGGTCTATTTTGGTATGACTGGTAAGGCTGAGGATTAGGTTGCTGTTGTGGTTGCATGTTATTACCATATCTCAGGTTTGGATGGTCTCTCCAACCAGGGTTATATGTGGTAGAGAAAGGGTCATGTCTTGGTTGGTGAGGCTGGTAGTATTGAGATTGGGAATATTGAGGCTTGTTGGGAAAAATATTGGCTATAGCTGCTATTTGGTTAGGAAATGCAGAGATATCCTCTTGAAGGGTAGGATAAGCATCAGTGCAATGGGAAGAACAAGAACATATGCCACAAACTCGGATTGGTTGCACTGGTTGCATGGCTAGTTGTTGATGTTGCCTCATGGCTAATTGTCTCACAAATGAGGTTAACTCATCAAGCCTATGTTCCATCCTCTGTTGGTCAGCAGGGTGCACATTAACCTCATTGACCCCTCTATTGGCATAATGCATCCTAGTGCCAAACTGTTGGGAATTGGCAGCCATATTAGAAATCAAATCCCTAGCTACAACAGGTGTCTTATCCACCAATGCTCCTCCACTAACAGGATCAATATTGCTCCTCTCCATAGGCATTAGACCCTCATAAAAATATTGAATTAAGAGTTGGTCACTAATCTGATGGTGGGGATAACTTGAGCACAACCTATTGAACCTTTCCTAGTATTCATGCAAGGTCTCTCCTGGTAGCTACCTTATACCACAAATGTCCTTTCTAATTGTAGCAGTCCTAGAGGTAGGGTAAAACTTCTCCAAAAAGAGTCTCTTCATCCCATTCCAATTTGTCACTGAGCCTTGTGAGAGATAGTAGAGCCAATCCTTTGTAGTATCCGCAAGAGAAAAAGGAAATGCCCTCAATTTAATATCCTCCTCAGAAACTCCTTGTGGCTTCATTGTTGAACAAACCACATGGAATTCCTTCAAGTGCTTATGGGGATCCTCACCTGCAAGACCATGAAATCTAGGCAACAAGTGTATCAATCCGGACTTGAGTTCAAAAGAAGCATCTAACTCAGGGTATTGGATGCCTAAAGGTTGGTATGTCACATCTGGGGCAGCAAGCTCCTTTAGAGTCCTAAGTCTAACATGCATATCATTATGTCCAGCCCTATTGGCAGCATCATTAATATTAGGATCTATGTTATACTCAGTCATGTTATCAACAGAATTAATCACATGATTAGTAACAGGATTAAAGACTACTCTTCTCCTAGATTGTCTATTTCAGCTATGAAATGTTTGATCAATCTCACAATCAAAATCACCTAAATCACTGCAAGACGACCTAGTCATAAATCATGCACATCTAGTGACAAAATGCTAAAACACACTAAAACAGAATTACCACACACAGGGTGACATAATTGCACTAAAATGGAAACACACAAAATGCACTAAACAAAGGCAAAAAGAGACCAAAATAACACTAGTTGACCCATCTAAACATTTTTTAAAATTTTTCTACCACCACAGGGTGAAAGCTGAGACTAAATGGAACTCAAAAATCAAATAAAAAATCTTTAAAAAATGGAAAAGTGGTCAAAACAGTAGAATTTGACTTAAAAACACAAACCACGTGGGCATCATTCCAACGTGCCTTGATTATCAGGCCCTTTTCCTTCAACTGACCAAGTTTCAGGTCAATCGAAGCAAAAAAATTTGGCCAGAACAATACACGCGAAAATTAGTGAATCAAGCCAAAATGCAAGGAAAACAATGGGGAAATTGGAGCAAATCACCAAAACTCATACAATGACAACCTAAAACATCAAGGGAAACTAAAATGCAAGAAAAACAATAGCCACAGGGCTCACAAGAACAAAAACTTAGCCAAAAAGTAATGCAAATGTGACCTAAACCATAAAAAAGAACACAAAAACAAACACAAAGCAGAGGAGGAATGGAAGCAAATGACTAGAATTCACACAATGAACTTAAAATCATCAACTAACATTAACATTCCCTGGCAACGGCGCCAAAATTTGTTTGGAAATGTTGCTTAACCAATTAAATTAAACCGAATCCCCTAATTAGAATGCAATAGAGGGCATAATCCGGATTTGTTTCACAAGGAATGCAATGTGTAATCAATAATTTTAAGTTAAAAATAGGGGATTGTAAAACAGAATTGTATTTCTAGATTGTAAAAAGCAGAATTGAAATAGGATTAATTAAGTTGATTAAAACGTAACCCAGCTAGACATTTATCCATAAACCGGTTTGATCCATCCTAGATTAACATGAGTGATTAAGTCCTAATGCAGCAATGCTAATTGAATTTAATCACAACCGAAATCTCTAATTATTCCTACTAAGTTATCACTTAGAATTAGATTAACCTCATTCAATTACTAATCTTGTAATCACAATGATTAAGCAATTAGTGGCTAATCTGAAAATCGAACCTCAATTAGCAATTCTTCAAAGGATTCATGCACAGAATTAAAGATTAATCAATCTAAATTCTATTTCACACCTAAACATCCATATAAATCACAAAGATCTCCATGATCCATATAAAATATCTAGACAATCAGAATCCAATGAAAAACGAAATTGCATTAAACTTAATCAAATTAAGTACATAATCTCAAGAACAAAACCGAATTTAATCAAAAGTCTAACTTGGTTACAAGAGTTCTACTCCTCCATGGTCATGAAATCCAAGCTCCAATGAGGAAAGAAAACCATAGTTTAATAAGTTCCAGCAAATACATGAGAGAAAACTAAAACTGTCTAGTCTAGAATTGATAACTCATCTGCCTCCTTTCTCTTATTATAACTTCCTAAATTTCATGCACACCCAATTTACCCCTAACCTAGTTTAAACCTCTGGACCTCAGCTTCAAATGGGCTCCAGTTTGGGCCTAATTGGGCCTAAATTGAGGAAGTTAAACCCATTTAAGTCCATCTAGGTCCATATAGGTCTCTGGACTAATCAGCCATTTTTGACAGGAAATAAGACCATCTTAACTTCATAATTTGTTGAACCAGTCTTCATAACAATTGAAGCTCTGCGTCTTAGCTTTCCAATGGGACCGGCTTCAAGTCCATACGACATGTACATAACAAGTTATGGTCCAAACACTGCATACGGGTCAGGATCCAGCGGCAGCAACTCTACTCTACTTCCGGGTTAAATTTGACCACTGAACATCTAAATTGGCCTTGGAGGTCTAAATGAAAGTTGTAGATAATCCTCTTAGCTTTCCTACAAGGCAGGAATCACAATTTTTAGACATACAAAACTAAAGATATACCCGAAATACAGAATAGTGTCAAAACCCTAATAATGCTGAAAAACACACTTAAGCCCAATTTGAACCTAATTAATGAAATATGACCCAAGCCCAATCAAATAGGCCCAAAATAAGATTAGGAGGTTAAAAATGGGAATTAATTAATATATAAAAATAATGTTCATCAGGGTGCTAAAACTTGACATAAAAGACTCAATGGTGCTAAAAGCAAATACCTTCTAAGTAGTTGTCTGTCACATAATGAGAAATTATCAAAATACTAAGTGTTATGTGGTTATTTTGTTTATATATGTGATTATCATGTGTAAATTATATAGCTATTATATTCATATTGGTGGTTATTATGTTCAAATATAAAACAAAATAGTCACATAACACCAAGGATATTTTGGTTATTTTTTACTTTTGAGTATTTTTATTCAGGTTCTTATGGTTAATATCGAAGGGGAAAAAACTCTAAAATCTATAATACCACTAGCTAGTTACTGGATTAAGAAGGAAATCCCCACAAATAATAAGTTTGAACATATTTTTGGTGTGATTTATTGGCACACACTGTGAATTGAAATGCTAATTTACATCTAAGATAGAGATTGAGACAATTATTTACAAGTCGCTCAAATCAATAATAATTTTTAGTGGCTCACTCAACAACAAAAAAAAAAAAAGGAAAGATTTCCAAGTGACTGACATTTATTGTTAATTTTCTCCAATTTCTCTCATTGATTACCATTGAGAAGCATAAGTTAATCATTGGTCAGTATGCAATAGCTATTGAGAAACACAAAATTTGACCATTGGTCAGTATGTGGTGACCATTGGTCAACAAAAGGGAAATGTGAAAACTTAATAATAATTGTGACCTACTTGTCTTCATTTTTTTTTATGTGACATATATCTTCACTTTTGAGTGATCCACTAAGAATTATTATTCATTTGGTTGAATTGAAAATAATTGTCTAATAGAAATTTGTTTTAGACCTTATCCTTTATTGGCAAAATTCGGTGGTCATTTTTATTTGATACTAACTATTTGTGTATTTTTTTTTTTGGGTCATTAGACAGAAAAATTACATTTTTTAGCTAGAAAAATTAGGAGAATGAGGATTCCAACTTTGGACTTCAACATTTTTGAGAGATCACTTGAACTAGTTGTGTTGTGATACTAGCTATTTGTTATCCTTAAACTTATAATCAATGTACCTATATAATAATGTATTTATTTAGGGAATCAATATTCAATATGAATTCTTAAGTCTATGGCAAGCTTCTTCTTTGTTTTTTCTCGAAGATAAGATATTTACATTATTGTTTTATACTTACATTAATTAATTTTAGAGAAACTTTACATGGGAAAGTGCAAACATTTAAGTTACTAATAATGCTACCAAGAAATAGGCACACCAAGATTTAAGTATGCTTGTGGGTGGCTTCTCGCGATAGTGGCATGAATCCATCAATGAGGAAATCTCTGGCGAGGGTGCTTTAGCGCAGAAAGAGTAGAGCACCCTTGAAAGATCTAGCAAGACAATGAGTTATTCAACGAGAGTAGCCAAAGGGATGGAGAAAGATGGCATATCAATTCTCTAGGAAGACTTCATTAGCCCATTTCAAGTCTCTTTATCAAAAGGAATTTCTCAAAGATATGTCTAGAAGGGGGCTCTTAAAGGGCTCTCTTTCTAGTAAGGCTTGCTTGCTATCAAAAGGCTTCTCTCAATTCTCAGAAGGTATCTTGAGGGGGTTTCTCCAAATGGCTTCAAAAGGCTTGCCACTCAATGTCAAGTCATGGGGTATTTATTGTCTAGGTCAATTGGGGCATTTGGGAAAAGGGCGGCAATTGGGATAAGGGCTGATGTGTTAGTTGGTCAGAATATTCTAGATTTAGGGTTGAGGTGTCAGGTGATGCAAAGAGAATGAGGTTATTCTAGACTGAGGTGAAGTGGCGTTTGATACACGAATTCTTTTTAGTTTCCAAGAAATTTCAATTTGAGAAAATATGATTCTCATGTTTGATACAAGTTTTGATGAGGGTAACAAAAGTCGCGACTTATAGTTTTTCCGTGCTAAATAACTATGTTGATTTTCTCAAGGGGCTCATGAGGTAGACCTCTACTCAAATCTTATTAAGGCACTCTCAGTGGATGTTTTCTCCATAGCATATAGGTGCGAGTGGCAGCCACTATACCTGAGGTACTTCTCCCTTAGGACCCCTCTTCACTTACCAGTCATTGTTGCGATGATGCATTCAGGTCCCTGACGATCATCTCCATGGATGCATGATTGCTTCTCCTCAATCTTGCGATAATCTTTTCATCCCTCGCTAGGTGCTAAAATGTCAGGTCCTTTGTACTAAGGTGGCGCGATCATTCTAATGTAAGAACAGATTCTATGACCATTTGAGCTATTGTTTGGAGTCTTAAGTTTATAGCAATTCTGATACACACTAGGTAATGTTGATAAGAAATTGGGTGCTTTATTGATGAATTGATTACTGAATAATAACAAGCAGGTCTTTATATAGACTTTGCAGATGATAAGAAGATAATAACTACTAGAGTCCTTTCAATATGAGAGTCCTTCTATTCTACAATCTACACCCTAACAAATTCCTAATAGCACCCAAATACCCAACCCTAATCCCCTAAGCATACTTAGGATTAGGCTTATGCACCATTTTACCTAGGTGCGTATCATTCCTCCCCTCTTGGGAAGGTTCCTTGTCCTCAAGAACCTTATTAGGAAACTGCATGCGCAGCTTATCCACCAGCTCCCACGTACCATCGTCTTTGGGCAAATGCTCCCATTTAACCAAGGCTTAGTATGCATGTGTAGCTCCATGTTGCACCCATCGGTACTGCACAATGTATTCTGGCTCAAGAGTAAGAGCCCCATCACCACTAATGGGTGGATCAACACAGGTTGGTGTATCCTAAGGGCCAACCCTGACTTTGAGGAACGAGACATGGAACACTGGGTGAACCCGAGACCCTTCAGGAAATGCTAACCGATAGGCTACCTTCGCCACCCTCTAAGAACCTTGTGAGGACTATAAAACTTAATAACAAGTTTTTGGTGGGCTCTATGAAACACTGAAGACTAAATGGATGCAGTTTTAGAAACACTAATTGTCCAACCTCAAACTCGACATGCCTCCTATGTTTGTTAGCTTCTTGCATCATCCAGTTGCGGACAGATTCCAAGTGCTCCTTGAGTCTACCAAGAACATGGTCTCTATCCCCCAATTCTTGCTCAACCTCACCTACAGTGGTACTACCAAAACCATACTAAATGTCTTTTGGTGGATACCTCCCATACACTATTTCAAACAAAGTCATTTTAATAGACTCATGTCAGTTTGTATTGTACCAATACTTTGCCCATGGTAAGAATCTAACCCATGCCTTCGAGTGCTGGCTTAAATAGCAGCATAGGTATTGTTCTAAGCATCGATTAATTACTTTAGTTTGGTCATCAAAGATGATAACAAGTACTTATTTTTAACTTGGTGCCCTGAGGTCGAAAGTACTCCTTCCAAATATTAGAAAGGAAGATAGGGTCCTTATCACTGATAATAGCGTTTGGCAACCCATGCAATCTCGCCACCCCTTCTATAAAGGCCTTGACAACCTTCTTAGCTGAAAATGGATGTGTTAGAGGCATGAAGTGGCTATACTTACTCAACCGATCAACCACCACAAGTGTGGCATCCTTCCCCATGGAGAGAGGTAACCCCTTAATAAAATCCATGCTTACATCTTCCCATATACTGGTAGGAATTTTTAATGGTTGTAATAGCCCAGCAAGGCTCTTAGCTTCAATTTTGTTACGTTGACAGGTATCACAGGTGGCTACATACTGTTGTATGATGTTCTTCATACCCTCCCAGTAATAATCTTGCTTAATTCGTTGGTATGTCCTTCAAGTCCCCGAGTGACCACCTATCACAGACCCATGGTATTCCTTAATAATCTATTGCACCAGTGGATGGTTTGAAGGCAAGACAAGCCGACCTTTATACCACAGAATCCCATGCTGGAATTTGAAATGACAAGTCGTTGAGTCCTTTTCTTGGATTGTGTTTCTGCCATTGTAGCAGATAACCATCTTTTGAGTTCAGCTATTTGAGCTGGTCAGCAATAGAAAACCAAGGCTGTGAGATACCATGCTCTCTAGTGGCTATGGGTGCCAAGATAAGGCATTTGCTGCACTATTGTCTGGCCCCGCCTTGTATCGCACTTCATAATCAAACCCAAGAAACTTTGAAACCCACCTCTACTGCTCTGGAGTGATAAGACGTTGTTCCAACATATGTCGTAGGCTATGCTAATTTGTTACAATGGTAAACTGCTGTCCAAGCAAATAAGGGCGCCACACCCATATAGCTTCAAGGATTGCCAGCATTTCCTTGACATAAGTAGATTGGACTTGAGCTTTTGGACCCAAGGACTTGCTAAGGAATGTAAGTGGCCTGCATTGTTGAGAGAGAATAGCCCCAATACCTTGATTGCATGCATTGGTTTCTACAGTGAAAGTCTCAAAGAAGTTTGGCATGGCAAGCACAGGAGTGGAGGTCATGGCTTCTTTCAGTGTTTCAAATGCATGACTTGCTGCCTTATTCCATTGAAAATTTCCTTTCTTGAGCAAGGTTGTGAGAGGGGCAGTGATGACACCATATCCTTGCACAAACTTGCGATAATAGCCACTAAGGCCAAGGAACCCACACAGTTGTGTAATGTTGGCAAGTTGTGGCCATGCTTTTATTGCAGCAATTTTCTTTGGATCAACTTTCACACCCTCACAAGAAATAATATGACCGAGATACTCCACCTCTTGCTACCCAAATGTGCACTTTGATTATTTTGCAAAGAATTTGCTACTAGTTAGTGCCTACAAGGTTGGTTCCAAATGCACCAGATGGTCTACCCATGAAGAACTATAAACCAGTATATCATCGAAGAAAACCAAAACAAACTTCCACAAATTAGGGCCAAACAAGTTATTCATAATAGCTTGAAAAGTATAAGGGGCATTACACAAACCAAAAGGCATCACCAAGTATTCATAATGGCCATTATGGGTTCAAAAAGCCGTATTAGGTATGTCTTCTGGATTTACCTGGATTTCATGATATTCTTCCCTCAAGTCAAGTTTAGAGAAAAATTGTGCTCCGTGGAATTCATCAATCATGTCATCTATTGTAGGAATGGAAAAATGATCCTTGATGGTTACTTCGTTGAGGGCTTTTTTCTTTACTAGTAATACTGGGCAAGAGTAGGGACTTGAATTGTGCTGAATAATCCCTGTTTTAAGCATTTCAGCCACCTGCTTCTCTATCTCATTTTTCTTGGAGAAAGAATAACGGTAGGGGCGCACATTGATTGGCTGGACATGGATAGGAATGAGTATTTTATGATCAAATTTGCTGCTAGGGAGTAGCTTTATAGGTTCCTCAAATATCTCAAAGAACCTTTGCAGTAAGGACTCAATTTCCTTGCTGGTTTCAATTTCTACAGATGCTTCTATACTGTGAATCCGAAGAGCATAAAATTCTGATATCTGGTGGATGTCTTGCAGCATATGCCACATGGATGACTCCTCTCTTGCCTTGCCCTTGGCCCCCATTAATTTCATAATTTTTTCCTTGCACCACGAACTTCATGGTAAGATGACACCAGTCACATAATGTTGGACCCTATTGGTTGAGCCACTGCACTCCAAGCACCATATCTACACCTGCAATAGGGAGCAAATACAGAGTAGTTGTGAAACAAAAGTCTTGCACCTTGATTGGGATATCTGCACATTTTCCCTGGCATTTAACTAGAGCTCCATTAGCCACTGATACTGTGAATGGGAATGGACTTGCAATAGGTAGATTGACCAAGGCTGCTATTTATGTGTTGATGAAATTGTGGGTGGAGCCACTGTCAATAAGTATTGACACCGTCTGTCCCGCTACCAACCCTATTACTGATGGTAATTGAGGCAATGAAGGCTGAGATGAACATGAGTGAGTAGGAAAGAGAAAGTGAATGATGAAAGTTGAAGCAGTTTTTTTCTTTTCTAATTACTTGGTCTATATATTTCATTACAAATCAATCAATATTTATAGACTTCTTCTCCCCCTAGTTCACCGACTCTAGTATCTAGAGTTTCAGATTTTTCTTTCTTTTTCACCGACCTACTTCTTCTAGCATTTCTTGATTTTTTTCTCCTTAACCGACTTACTCTTTCTTCAATGTTCTACAATCTTCTTTTTCTTTTCTTCTAATATTTTTTCTGCAGCTGGTCTTCTAGTAGTCTATAATATTCTAGCCTTTTCTTAGATTAATATTTAACACTCTCCCTTAATTTAGAAAAGTCATAAACTCCAAGCATCTCTCTAAACTTAATGAACTTTTTAGTTGAAATTGGCTTTGTGAACAGATTGGCGAGCTGCTCTTCAGTCTTGCAGAATTCTAACTCGATCTCACATTCGTCCACAAGCTCTCGGATGAAGTGATGTCAGATCTCTATATGCTTTGTGTGGTTATGAAACACTGGATTCTTGGTCATGGCAATTGCAGACATGTTGTCATAATAAATTTTGGTTGGAGTGTTCGTACCTTGATGAAGGTTATTCGTAATCCTCCTTAGGTAGATAGCTTCACAAGATGCACTAGTGGCTGCCATATACTCCTCTTTAGCAGTTGAAAGTGCTACACTCTTTTGCTTCTTTGATGCCCATGAAATTGCCTTGGAGCCAAGAAGAAAAACGTAACTACTTGTACTCTTTCGATCATCGATGCTTCCAGCCCAGTCACTATCAGTGTAGCCAACTAAGTTGCAATCTTCCTCAACCTCGTACAAGATCCCATAATTCTTCGTGCCCTTGACATATCTTAAAATTCTCTACGCAGCATTGAAGTGAACTTTGCTTGGGTTACTCATGAATCTTGAAACAATGCTAACAGCATGTACTATGTTTGGCCTTGTGTTTGTGAGATAGATTAATGAGCCCACTAGGCTTCGATAGATTATCTCGTTTACCTTATCCTTTCCATCTTCCTTTGACAGCTTCTCATTCATTGCCATCGGCATGGATAATGGCTTGCAATCGCTCATGTTGAACTTCTTCAACAGATCATCAGAATATTTATCTTGAGAGATGAATATTTGGCCAGGCTTTTGCTTCACTTGCATCCCAAGAAAGTATTTCATGAGACCAAGATCGATCATCTCATACTCGTGCATCATGGCCTTATTGAACTCTTCAAGCATTCTTAGGCTTGTACTAGTGTAGATTAAATCATCTACGTACAAGCATAGGATAAGAAAGTCATCACCTTGCATCTTCACATATAATGATGGCTAGCTTGGGCTTTTGGAGAATCCATGCTTAAGAAGATAGTTGTCTATCTTGCTATTCCATGCTCTAGGAGCTTGTTTTAGGCCATAGAGAGCCTTCTTCAAGCGATAGACCTTGCCCTCTTCTCCTTGGATGATGTAGCCTTGCGGTTGTTCCACGTAAATTTCTTCTTCAATTTCTCCATTGAGAAAAGCGGACTTCACGTCTAATTGATAAATTGGCAACTTCATTTAAGCAGCTAGAGCAATGACCATTCTTATAATCTCCACAGGAGCAAAGGTTTCATTGAAGTCAATAATTGGTTGTTGAGAATACCCTTTTGGCGACGAGTCAGGCTTTGTATTTTTAGATTGATCCATCTTCATGGTATTTGATCTTGTAGACCTACTTTAACCCAATGACATCTTTGTCTCTGGGCTTCTCCACGTGCTCCCACATACGATTCTTCTTGATCATATTGATTTCTTCTTCCATGGCTTCTCTCCATGCTTCTTGCTTGGTAGCTTCTTCGAATTTTTGAGGCTCACAAGTTTGGTCGAGATCTTGCAATGGTCGCATCTTTCTTGGAGGAGATGAGTCTGGTGTGGATTCCATTTGTCTTCGAATTAGGGTTGATGGTGTTGTGCTTGGGTTTGGATCGCTTCTTCTTGTCTCTTCAGCTTCTTCAGAGAGTTGAACTCCATTGGTTGCATCATTGCTCCATTGCCATCTTTCTCCTTCATCAAAGATGACATCTCTTAAGATTATTAGCTTTCTTGATTCGGGCTTATAGAGACGATATCCCTTTGATTTATCACTATATCCAATGAAGATGCATTTCTCTCCCTTTTTCATCCAATTCTCTTGATTCTCTTTTAGAATATGGGAGTAAGCAATACAGCCAAAGATCTTGAAATGATCAACCTTTAGCTTTCTCTTGAACCAAGCTTCATATGGAGTCATATCCTCCAACACTTTGGTAGGGGATCGATTAAGAATATAAATAGTTGTGTTAACAGCCTCAGCCCAAAAACTTTTGGGCAGATTTTTGTATTGGAGCATGGCATGAGCCATTTCAACAATTGTTCTATTTTTCCTTTCGGCGACACCATTTTGTTGAGGTGTACGTCGAACAGTGAGCTCCTTGCAAAATTTTATGAACTTTTGATCATTGAATTCTCCCCCATGATCCGTTTTCACTATTTTGAGATAATGCTCACTTTTCTTTTCAACAAGGGCTTTGAATTGAATAAAATGAGAGAGAACATCAAATTTATGCTCAATGGAGTAGACCAACATCATGCGAGTGTAATCATCAACAGAAAACAAGAGGTATCTTTTGCCTCCAAGAATGGGATTTCTTGAAGGACCCCAAATGTCAGCATGCACCAATTGGAGTGGAGCTTTAGCTCTCCAAGATGTTTTGAGAAATGGCAATCTATGTGTTATCCCAAAAAATACAACCTTCACAAATTTTCTTTTCAACAGAAATAGATGGAAGCCCAAGAACCATTTCTTTCTAGCTCAATAATTTGAGCCCATGAGAATTTAGATGGCCATATCTTAAATGTCATTATGTGGATTCATCCTCATTTTCACATTTCAAAGTATAATTTTGCCCAAGCAGCATTGTCATTGGGAAAACTTTGTTAGGGGTCATTTTGATAAGAGTGACAAGTTGTCCCTTATTTTTATCATAGATGATGCACTTATCGCCATCAAAGTTGAGCTTATAGCCTTTTTGAATTAATTGCCTAACACTTAATAAATTTTGGGCTAGGCCAGGCACATAGAGAACATTATGAATGAGTTTTTGATTGCCATCTCTAGTTCTGATGGCAATAGTGCATTTGCCTTTAATTTTTTGAATTTTCCCATCGCCAAGTGTAACTTGGGATTTTAAGCTTTCATTCAAATTGACAAAGCAACTTTTGTTGCTTGTCATGTGGTTTGAACAACCACTATCAAGATACCAAACATCCCTTGATTCTTGATGAGTAGAGAAAGCAGAATAAAATATTTGATCAAGGGATTCATTATTTTCAGTGAAATTACCTTTTCTTTTTGCCGGTACCAATAATCTTTTTCAAGATGAGTGTGCCTTTCACACCTCTTGCATTTAAACTAGCAATATTTTGTATCATGAATATTTTTCTTGCATAAATTGCAATCGGAGCTAGAGTTTCCTCTATTACTCCATTGATTTTTATAATTTCCTCTCCCCCTACCACGGTTATTAAAAGCTCCTCTCTTTCCAGAGTGTTGACTGTGGTTTTCATTTTTCATATCTCCATTCTTTTTGGAGATATTCAATTTAGATTGAAATGCTTGCTCTAGTGGTTGCTCAAATCTTTGCATTCTATCTTCATGAGCTTCAAGAGAGCTCATTAATTCCACTAGAGTAAGCTTACAAAAATCTTTAGGTTCTTAAATAGTAGCTACCACATGATCAAATTTAGGAGGAAGGATTCTCAATACTTTTCGTGTAATATTATTATCTTCTATCGTGTCTCCATAGCTTTTAATTTGATTCACTATAAGTGAGACATGTTTGTTAAATGCTTGTATTGATTCGCCTTCCTTCATTAATAAAGTATCAAAATCTCTCCATAAAGATTGAAGTTTAATAGAAATTACCTTGTCAGAGCCCTTGAATCTATTCTTGAAGATGTCCCAAGCCTCCTTTGATGTAGTCACATTCATGATCTTCGAAAAGAATGCCTTGCCAACAGCATATTGTATGATGAACAAAGCCTTTGCGCCCCTTTGCATATTTTCTTCATACTCTTTGTTCCTTGCTTCATCCCAAGTTGCAAGTTCTTCTACATTTTCTAGCTTTTGGTAGCCTTTTTCTACAAAATTCCACAAGCCTTGTGAAATGAAAGATGATGTGGAGGCCATAGGAGTTGATATGAGGTAACAAAATGGTACTTAAGATTGAAAGATTTTAGGCTTAGGTGGTGTTTGGTATCAGCTATACACTTGCCTGAGAATCCTTTCTTTCCTGGGAATCTTATTCCCAGGAATGAGATTACTAGGAAAGTTGATATTCCCATGTTTGGTTAACACTCAACTTTCCTGGGAATAATATCCTCCCTCTCTCTCTCCCTCCCTCCCTATCACTCACTCAACTTTGCAATTTGTTTTGTCATTTCAAAGCAGAGAAGCTAGCTCTCATGGCCAAACCAAGAACCATGAAGAACAATATCCTCCCAAAGAATGTCTTTCCCCAGAAATATCCACTTCACTCTTCAATTTGTTGTCATAAAACAACTGAAAGCTACCAATAGTTATCATGTTTCTTAAAAAAGCAACTCAGCAACATTAGAGCATCCCAAAAGCGAAATGATAAGTTCCACTCACCAATTCTACTTATACAACCAGGTTGCCTCATAAAGTAGGAAAATGTAAGTAACCCAAAACAAGAGACAAAATAATGAATTGGCAAAAGCCAATTATTGAATCCAATATGAGAACCCACAGCAAAAGGGTAGAACCAGGATTCCTATCTACTATGAGCCTACAATAACCATATTGCCCACTAATTTCTACAGATACCCACCCAAAAAAAAAATCCAATTTCACTCACTTACTTATTGTTTCCCTTAATTACTCCAACAATTAGAACCAGGTTGCCTTATAAAGGTACAAAATGTAAGCAGACCAACAAGAGAATGCATAATTTCCTTCATAAAGGTACAAAATGTTACCTATCGTTTCCCTTCCAATCTAATGCCTCTGTTTGTGGACCTCGTGGTCATTGTAGAGATCGGATTCTTGGGTAGGCTGGATATGGCGCAGAACGCAGCTATGGTTGATTCCTGGGCAGACGTGTTCTACAGGAGACGTGAAGTGGTAGCAGTAGATGATTTGGAGGTAGAGAAAATGGAGCAGAAGCTGTATAATAGGAAGTAGATGAAGTCATGGTTGGAGGAAGAAGAGCTGAAATGAAAGCGAGGAGGGAGAGAAAAAAAAAATTCTCGGCGCTGGGCGGTGCGAACCCAGCGCTGAGGGCTGGCACCTTCGTTCCTAGGAAAGTTGGATTCCCACCTCTTGAGATGGGTAAGTTTTTTTTCTCCTTCATGTACAAATTGTCATTCCTGGGTATCCTTTATTCCCAGGAATATTTTTTTATTTCTTGTATCAAACATGGGAAACTTTTATTCCCATATCACTTTCCTAGGAATCTTAAAACTTTCTTGATACCAAACACCACCTTAAGGTGGCTGGATTAAAAAAGGGCTGGAATGTGAGTAATTTTTGGTGTTTAGGTGGATAGAATTTAAGCTATGTGGTAGCTAATTTGTGAGGCAATTGGCGTGGCTGGATTGAAGGCTCTATACCACTGATGGTAATTGAGGCAATGAAGGCTGAGATGGGACTTGAGTGAGTGGGAGAGAGAAAGTTAATGATGAAAGCTGAAGTAGTTTTTTCTTTTCTTACTTTGTCTATATATTTCATTACAAATCAATTAGTATTTATAGACTTCTTCTCCCCTAGTTCATTGACTCTAGTATCTAGAGATTTTTAGATTTTTCTTTCTTTTTCACCAACCTACTTCTTCTAGCATTTCCTTATTTTTTTCTCCTTACTGACTTACTCTTTCTTCAATGTTCTACAATCTTCTTTTTCTTTTCTTCTAATATTTTTTCTGCAGCTAGTCTTCTAGTAGTCTATAGTATTCTAAACTTTTCTTTGATTAATATTTAACAATTACTTTGAGTGTACGAGGATCATGCCACCTCGATAATGCATGCAAGGAAATTTCAAAATTTTCTTCCAGTTCACTATCAATTTCTGATGCTTCATGCATGTCGAGCATTACTAGTTGTGGCTTCTTGCACCGGTGACCCACCGTGAACGTCTCATCATAGTTGAAAATAAACTCTTCTCCCATTTCTTCTGCATCTCTTCCCATGTTAGTTTCTTCACTCCTTGAGGTAGCGGCTTTCTTTCTAACCTTGTGGTTTTCCCTTCCTCCCCACACCGAGACCCTCTCTTACAACTGGCTAACTAGTTGAACTTCATTCTTACATGAGCAATGGCCTATCGAATTGTTTTGGGCTTCCACATGCGCACTTCACCGACCAAATCTACTTGTAACCCGCCCACAAAAGTGCCAATTAGTGCTTTTTGTGGCCACCCATGGACTCTATTAGCTAACTGCTCAAACTCCTTAAGATAATCCCGCAGTGAACCTGTATGTTTAAGTAGGGTCAGTGCCTCATCAAATCTTCAAATTCTATTTTCCAAAGCCAGTTAGTAGTTCCTTATCAAATTCCACCCATGTGATGTGTCGTCCCTCATCAGTATAGGAATGTTGGAGCCATTGCAGCCATTGGTTATTTTCACCTTCCATATGGAAGGAAGCCAACTACACCTGTTGATCTGGAGGCGTGCCTTGATACTGGAAGAATTGTAGTGAAGCCATTATGTGGGCTCGATACTTCCATACCTTGGGAAATACATTTTGATGCAGTGTGGTGGAATAGTGGAAGACCCAATGTAATTCTTGGTGTTTTTGAAATTTCCATCGCTGCTACTAGCATATGTGTTGCTCTCAGTTCTAGGATTCATAAGCTTCAAATCAATGAGTTTTGAAAGTTGAGTGACCAACGCAATGTTGTTGGCCTGAAGCTTGGCGTCAAGCCTAGCGTCTATGGTGGCTTCAACCTCAAACCTCAAACTAATCATATCACTCTCAAGCTTCTTTAGGCAGTCCTGTTGTGTGGTCATTGGCTCTAATACCAATTGATACACATTGGGTAACGTTGATATGAAATAAGGTGCTTTATTGATTAATTGATTACTGAATAATAACAAGCAAGTCATTATATAGACTCTGCATATGATAAGAAGATAACAACTACTAGAGTCCCTTCAATATGAGAGTCCTTCTATTCTACAATCTACACCCTAATAGATTCCTAATAGTACCCAAATACCCAACCCTAATCCCTTAAGCATACTTAGGATTTGGCTTATGCACCCTTTTACCTAGGTGTGTATCAAATTCAGGGATATTAGTTTAGGATAATTAGATTCATTAACTCAATAATTTTAATTTGTTTTAGCTAGAAAACTCAATAATTTACAACTACTATCCTTAGGGAATATCTTCTTTTTTTTTTCCATGGGAATATCTTAATAGTTGAGTACTCACTATTTCATCATGAAAGGGACGTTTAAATCTCATTGGGAACTAGGTGGACTGGAATTTTGGATATCCATGTTTTGTAGCCTCCAATGGAAAAAAAAAATACAATTACTATTATGACCTTAAGGCTTAAGCACAAGGAATAAAAACCATTACAAGGTATTAAATTTCAAAACCTATGTATATATGCTCTATACTATTTGGTTTCTTTCTCTCTCTTTTTCTTTCCCTTGTTTGTTTTCTCCCTATTTATGATAGTTAGAATTTAAAAGAAACAAGCAATATTGCAAGTCTGATCACAAGGCCACATGGAATATCCATATGGAGATCCTGGCAAGCACCAAACAACATTGAGCTACTCCCCTAGTTCATTGCAAGTCTGATCGGATGGTTTTCAGCCAATTTTCTTCGAGAAGTATTGGCAAATCATTGGGGATGACATTCACCAGCATGTCAAAGATGCTTTCAATGCAGGTGAATTTGATCCCTCTTTGGCTGAAACCTTGATTGTACTCATTCCCAAAGGCAACACACCAACAAGGATAACTCACTTTAGGCCTATTTGCCTTTGCAATGTGATTTATAAGATAATTGCCAAGGTTCTGGTCAATCGCGTAATTCGGCCCATTCCTGAATGATATCATTAGCCCCTCCAAGGTAGCTTTCTCCCAGGAAGAGGAACTAGAGATAATATTTTACTAGCACAAAGCTAATTCATCATATTAGCCACATTAAAAGCAAGAAAGGTTTCCTAACTTTCAAGATAGACCTTGCAAAGGCTTATAACAGAGTTATCTGGGATCTTTTAGCTTCAATTCTACATGATTTTGGGTTTCCTCCTTTGATCAAGAAGTTAATAATGGATTGTTTTACATGCCCAATGTTTACTTTGCTTTGGAATAGTGGAAAACTCCCTAGTTTCTCTCCCAAAAGAGGCTTAT
This sequence comes from Cercis canadensis, assembly GCA_003255065.1. Lineage (NCBI taxonomy): Eukaryota > Viridiplantae > Streptophyta > Magnoliopsida > Fabales > Fabaceae > Cercis > Cercis canadensis. The sequence continues at coordinate 56,470 of QAOA01000573.1, read as the reverse complement.
GCCAAATTGACCCTCTTTCCCCATATCTTTTTGTTCTTTTTATGGAAAACTTTTCACTTTTGAAAAATAAAAAAAAAAGTTGAGCAAAAAGAATGGAAGCCAGTGTGCTACTCTAAAGGGAGGCCAGCGGTGTCACATCTATTTGCTAACGACAAGCTTCTATTTACCACAGCCACCAAATCTCAGGCAAGAGTGGTTGTCAACAACATACATGAAATTTGTAGAGTTTTAGGTTTGAAAGTTAATAATGCTAAGTCTTGGGCCCTTGCCTGTTTAAAGGTCTCACAGAGGAAACTGAAACAAGTGAGGCTTATTTGCTTTATTAATTTCACTAAAGATTTGGGTTGCTACTTAGGTACCCTCCTCCTTCAAGGTCATACAAGCAAAACACCTAGTATATGCTACACAAGCCTTATGGTTCCCACAAGCAGTATGTAATGAGATTGATATGTTGATTAGGAATTTTATTTGGAGTGACAATTTAGGTGGTGGCATACATCTAGCTAATTGGAATTTACTCAATACTCCCAGGAAGCTCGGTGTGGCCTTGGAATTCGAACAACCAAATCAACCAATGTGGCCATGCTTGGAAATCTATGTGGGATGTCTCTAAAATTCTGATAAACTTTGGGTGCAAGTCTTTGCTCAGAAATACCTCAAGCATGAGAATCTCCTTAATCATATAGCTTCAAGACAATCCTCTTATGTGTGGTAATCCAATGTTAAGGCACTTCATGGTTACATAATGGACTTTGTTTCCAAGTGGGTAAGAAATCAATATATTTTTGTGTAATGATCTGTGGGTAAGGGAAACCCCACTCTCTCAGTACCTAGGTGTTTTAATTGATGACACAAATAGGCACATGAGAGTTTATGATATTATTTGTGATGGGTTCTAGGACCTACACCCAGTGCTTGGTGTAATCCCACAGAACCTTCACAGTGATATTTTGTCCTTAAATATTCCTCAATTTTTGGAGATGGAGGATCGGTGGTATTGGAGGTTTTCTACATATGGTATTTACTCAGTATTTTTTTAGTTTTTGGTTTGTTAATACACAATGAAAATGCAATACAATCTTGTGGGACTAGCTCTAGTGGGCTTGGTGAATGAACAATTGAGGCACCCTTGGAAGCCTGATAGGACAGCAAGAGGGTGTTGGTCTTAAGGCCCATAACCTCCAACCATGGCTAAGTCTGACCTTGTAGGGGAAGTCTGGTTACTTCTTGCTCTAGTTGATGGACAATGACAGTGGAACTGGGTGTTTAAGATGATGATCTGGTGGTAGTTGAAGGTATGTTAATGGAGCTTTTGGAGCATTAATGGTGAAAATGATGAGGATATTTAAGGAGAATCTTAGAGAAAGGGAAAGTTCCTTTAATGAAGGGGAATGTTGGGTCTTAGGTAGGTGAGTGCTCTAAAGGGTAATAACTTAAAGAACATTCAATGGAGATGTTCTCCTGGTAGTTGATGTTTGAAGAGTAATGACTTCTAGAGATTCTAAGTGTTGGTGAGTAATGGCTAAAAATCCTTGTTCTTTGTGTTCAATGAGTGGCATTTATAATGGAAGAGGGTGATGCTTTGATGAAGATAATCAGAAATATGAATGTTGAAGATCTGGCTAAGGGGTAGGTGAGGGCATTAAATGCTAGACGTGCAGTTGGGGCAAATGTTATCAACCTTTTACTCAAGGGGATTTAATGCTAAGCAAATTGAAGCAACGCAGGGGTTCAAATTTTCTATTTAAGGGTGTTGATGCTTGGCTCTAGGCATTTAATACAAAGTTGAAGGGTTCATTTTAGGGTAGTATGGCAATTCCTTGGGTGACTTGCTCAACCCACTTCTATTTTTACTGATACTTTGGGAAGGAATATGACTTCAGCTTTCTATGATGCACAAAAATGGTTAAGGTTTGTTTAAAATGAGAAGATAAGACAAAAGGCAAAAGGTGATAAGGGATAATATCTTGTCACATTAGCTGAGAAGGAGTTTAAACTTTCTCTTACCTATGGATCCCGCACCTCTTATCAGGCTTTCTTGCAAAGGGGCCCTTAGAGAGGTTCTTAAAACCTCTTCTTAATGAGCTTTATCTCAGCCCAAATTCAACCAAGCCGTTGTAGTAGAGATAGTTCCCGCTATAAGAGGTGTCCAAGTCTTGGCTATCAACTAGAGCTACCTCTAGGGAGTAAAAACTACAGCTGAAGGAGCAGGCCATGGACCTTTCTACCTAAGGGCATGCTCTAAGGGGCATTCTAAGTAACCTAGGTTCATTAGCTGTGGGAGCACCTGGTGGAGACAACCTTAGGAGTCTCTCAGCAGAGGTAGCTTCCTTTGTTGGGTCTGCAATTGTGCCACTCTTGGCTCCAATTGGGTGAACTCTTATTTATCTGTCCAAGCATGTCTTTTGGCTTCTTTGGTCATATGGGTTCTGTTGGGCCATTATTTGTCTTATTACAACCTTGCTCAAAATCCTATATTTACACTTAGCTAAATCTTGTATTTACACTATTTGTCATATGGCTTATATTTGGTTGGCTACTAAGAATGGGCAGTATGATACCTTAGCTCCTTGGGATTGGCTTTGGAAATTAAGGGTCTGTTTGATTTCAATTTTTAAAAATTATTTTTGTTTTTGAAAAAAAAAAACTTGTTTGTTAGAGCTGTTTTTGTTTACATGTTTTGAAAACTTATTCTCAAAACATTGTTCTAAAAACAAGATAGGACTATTGTTGTTCCCAAAACAAGTAAAAGGCGGAGAATAAGTTGTTTTCATTAATGGCACAATGGTAATTATAAAGTTTTTTGTTATTTGCTATTTAAAAATTGTTTTCAAAATATTTTATCAAATAGATTTTTTTACACTGTTGTTTTGCAAAACAATTTGTAAAAATAAAATAACAAAAATAGAATCAAACACACCCTAAAACTCCCAAAAAAAACATAAAATTCCTACTGTGGCTCCTCCTCCATGGTATTATACCTGTCAACACTTTTAGATATGCTAGGCACTTGACTCATTTCACCACATGCCAACAGTGTATTAACAACATAGAAACTATCCTTCACTGTTTTTGTGATTGTCACCAAGCTAAAGAAGTCTGGGTGAGATTGAGCATAGATGCTTCTGAACCTTTCTTCAGTCTGGGTATAGATGATTGGCTTCTTGCGAATCTAGGCAAGACCAAGGAAGTCAGCTCTTCACACTTGATGTGGTTTGCTTGTACCTTGTAGTGACTGACTGTGGAGAGCTCACAATGTGGAGTGCAAAGATGGTCACCTCTGGTCTTCTATGCAGGTTACCCTTCAAATTCAAAAAAATGCAATCAGTTAAATGTTTATTTCCTCTTTCTTTTTCTTTTCCCTTCGTGAAATATGTATTTCAAAAGTTTTGCAAGAGTGTGAGATGAAGTACATGTTTTAGAGGAACAAGAAATAATTAATTTTCTCAATTTCATCATAATTCATGTCTTACAGTTATACAAGGCTTAATGTGTTTTTTTTTTTAGGTACTTTAGCTATGACTCAATGTTAGAATACGAAATGTGAAAGTTTTAGGGATGATCTTAGTACCACAAAGTTTAATATGATTAAAATAGTGAAATTTTGAGAATATCTTACATTCAATCACACAAGATAGAAGTTCAGCCACATGTTCAAGAGACCTATTGGAATTGTAGAAGCTAAAAAAGAACTTCAGCCACCATTCAACATAACATATTCTCCAAGAAATTAATGGCTTCACCTAGTTTACTTTTCTCCCTCTTCTTTCTGATTTCTCTGCTTTATTCTTCTTTTCTGTTAGAAAATGTCAATGTGTCTTTATATTATGAAGCTTTCTGCCTAGGTTGTGAAGAGTTCATTGCAAATTATCTTAGGAATCTCTGTACCATGGATGTCATATCCATTGTCAACCTCAATTTAGTGCCCTATGTCAATGTTCAAATGAAAGGAAATGATAGTGGTCTTTGCGAGGTTCCATTTCAAGTACTCCTTGTCATCTTGGTTTATATTCTTTTCTTTTGTAGTCTTTAATACAAGAGAAAAGAAAATGTCTTTTAGCTGTTACTTTAGTCCATATTTAAATTACACTTAAATTTGTGCCTGTCTCGTTTCCATGTTTCACCTATATACTTATTTTATTCCTTTTGATTTTAAATTTGTAGTTTGGCCCCGTCGAATGCTTCAACAACATAGAAGTATGTGCCCTTGAGGCCATGCCATTGGTAAGAACCTTGCTTACTCAATATCCTTATGTATTTTACATTTATGAGTTTGTGATTAACTCTTTGTTATCTTTTTATGAAAATACAAATAGCTATGTCCATGTTCTCCTTGTAACCCTAATGCAGATAAAGAGTTTCACTTTCATCCAATGTGTCAAGAATCATTTAAAACAAGAGCAAGATGAAATGATCCTGATGTATATGGATCATAATTTGGACCCAGTACCCATTTTGGAATGTTATGGAATTGGACATGGAAATGAGGTCAGTTTCACATACTAAATGCGTTCATAACTTACAATTGGATTAGTTGGTGCCATTCTCTAATGAAATTAACATGTAGCTCATCTTTTGTTCTGGTCCATTAGAGGCTACACAATAGGAAATAGTTTATCCCCTCCCATAATCCCATCCTACCTGCACCTAACAAGATTTTAACCTGGTACCTCTTTCATGAAGTACCAAGTGCTTAACCACTGGGGTGTCCCTTGGAGAACTAACACACTAAATCCTCCTCATGATTTTATGCTTTGGATAACTATGAATGACCGACCACTCTACGAGGTTAGTAACATAATATGTTTTCTCTGTATTTCCTTAATTTCTAATATCTCCCTCCTAAATCTATCTCTTGGTATAGGACATCCTAAATTTTATGCACTATGAAATGCCTACACAGGTAGTCCCAAACCCAAGGTTTTCAAGCAAACACTACAAGAAAAATGCATTTTTCTCACAAATTTTCTTACATACGAGAAATCCGTGAGAATTTCTCACAGAAAATACAAGATTTTCTCACAAATTTTGGTAATATGGGAATTTCTCAATGCCTTTCTCACAGAAAAATAATCCATGAGAAATGCATGAGAAAATCCGAGAGACTATGACAAGAACATGACATGAAAAGTTTCACATGGACAAAGACCGTGAGAAACACCGCGACTAAATCCCATTTGGTTTCTTACAGACTCCTATCCGTGAGAATATCGAACAAATCGTTTTATGAAAGATATTTCTCACGGATTTGGTCTGTGAGAAGCCAAACGCACCATTTCACTAGTCGTGTTGGTGTAATGAAATTTTGGCGGACTTTTCTCGCTGACAAAGTCCGTGAGAAAACTACAAATTTCCTCTGGCATCAAGACTCTTCTTCCTCATTTGGAATTTTAAAAAACTACTCTCTCTTGGCGATTTCTCTCCGGCAACGGACATGAATGGCGATTTCTGGCGAGTTGAGGACGTTTTTCAATGTGTGTGGATAGTGTACTTCCTCCTTTTAAAGCTTTGGAGTTGAGGTAGGTCATTTTTCTGTTATTTTCTCTCAAAGTTTCTCTTGTATTTTCTTTCTCAATAATGCACAAAATGAATTGGTGTTTTCTATATTTTTGGATTAGGTCAAGTGTAGATTGGTTGTGGATAGGTATTTGATGGATTATAAACTTGATTAATGATTTAGTTTATGAGTTTTCCTTTGATGTTGAATCTGATTTTTAATGTTAAAATTGGAATAGTTGTAGATTTTTTTTGTTAAAATTAGTTGATGGCTTTTGATTTATGATATATATAGAGCGTTTGGATGATTTTTTGTTTTTTTTTTTTTGAATTAGCATGGATGAATTTTAATTTTGTAGGGTTTATAGAGTAATTTATTAAATTAAATTACGTGTTAAATTGTTAAGATTTTGAGAACTCTGTTTGGGATTATTGTTGTATGTTATATGTAAGTTGTTTGTATAATTTTAACATTGTATGATATATGAATTGTGTGTATCTGATATACTGAAAACTTGTGGAATAAATGTAATTTAGAGTTATATATGATAAGTTAGTTAGGTTAACTTAAAAACCTATTTGAGAGTTAATCGCGTAGTATTAATTCTCGGATAGTCCTCGATTTTGGGAATATTCTTGAAGTAGTTGTTCTACTAATAGGACGGTAGAACTTTGTTAGCAAATAGGTCAATTAAATTTTGGAGTACCTCTCTTTTGTTTCTCTGTGTAGATATTTATACTGGTTGAGAAGCATAATTCATGTACTTGGAGAACCATGAGGTGCTGCCAAAATTTTGTTGACCTATTTGGTCCCTATAAGCTTCTACTAGTGGTAGAACAAACTTAAAAAATGAGATACAAGTCATACCTAGAGTATAACTTAGTATCTTTGAAGCATTGTAGGAAAATATTAACAACTTCAATTTGTTTTGAATATTTAAGTAATATGGAGATCCCTGAACATCGTCGTTAGATGTATGAGAGACTTGTTCTAAATAGTAAAATTGTTATAATGAGTTTTATGTTGGTGTTGAGAAATTTATTGAGTTTGCAAGTCAACTTGATGTGTATATTCAAGGAGGGAAGTTCAGATGTCCATGTGTGAAATACAAATGCCATAAGTTTCGTATACCGGATGAAAAAATGATGCTCCTATACATGAAATGCTTCATGGAGGGTTATTATTATTGGGACAATCATAGAGAAGTCCGTCCAGTCATTGTCCCAATAGATGTTGAAAATCAGTATATCCCTCGGTATGAGCAGATGGTTATGGATGTTGTTGGGCCATCTTTCGAATCAGAATATATATTGGAATAGAATCCAAATCCAGAATCCTAGAAGTTTTATGATATGTTGAAGGCCGCATAATTTCCATTATGAGATGGATGTGAGACACACCATGTGCTTTCAACCGCTCTCAGATTGTTAAGTATCAAGTTTGACTATAACATTCTAGAAAGTTCAATGGATGAGCTTATCACATTGATGACAGAGATATTGCCTCCAGGTCATAGGATGTCAACTAATTTGTATCAAACTAAGAGATTAGTTTCTAAACTTGGTTGTGGGTACAAGAAGATTAACAGTTGTCCACATGGGTGTATGTTGTATTATGGAGAAGATGAAGTTACTAAGCAGTGTCAAATTTATGGTGAAGCACGGTTCACAGAATCCAAAGTTGGACGAGGGAATGTTAGAGAAGTTCTAATTAAACACATATGGTATTTGCCAATAATATCTAGGTTGCAAAGACTTTTTGTATCTAATGCATCTGCGAAGGAAATGAGATGACATAATGAATACCAACGTGAACCAGGGGTGTTGTCATATCCATCTGATGGAGATACATGGAAGCATTTTGACATGGTTCACCCAAATTTCAAATCAGAACCAAGGAATATGATGTTAGGTCTATGTGCTGATGGTTTCAGTCCTTTTGGAATGGGCGCCAAGACATATTCATGTTGGCGTATTATCCTAACTCCGTACAATCTTCCGCCTGGCATGTGCATGAGAAAGGAATACATGTTCTTGACTGTTATTATTTCTAGTCCTTATAATCTGAAAAGCATAATTGACGTCTTCTTGCAACTTTTACTTGACGATTTGAAGAAGCTTTGGGATGAATGAGTGCCTATTTATGATATTTCAATGAAGGAAAACTTTCGAATGAGGGCAACCCTTTTATGGACCATCAATGACTTTCCTGCATATGGAATACTATTCAGTTAACAAACAGCAGGCAAGTTGGGTTGCCCGATTTGCATGGGCAGTTCGAAGGCATTTTATTTAAAGCAAGGGCGTAAAATTTATTATTTCGATTGCCATTGACAATTCTTGCCCCAAGATCATCCTTTCCATCGTAACAAAAATAATTTCTTGAGGAATGCTACTGAGAAGTGCATACCACCTAGGCGCTATTCTGGAGATGAACTTTTCATGCAAGTGTTGAGACAACCCAAAGTAACAAAAAGTGAAGGTGTTGTCTTTACTGGTTATGGTGTATCCCACAACTGGACTAAGCGTAGCATTTTCTAGGACTTACCATATTTGTATGATTTGTTAATTTCTCACAATATTGATGTGATGCATACAGAGAACAATGTCTTTAGAAATGTCTTCAATACGGTCATGGATGTATAAGATAAAAGTAAAGACAATGTGAAGACGAGACTAGATATGACGAAGTTATGTAAACATCCCAGTTTGGAGTTGCAAGACTTGGGCAATGAAAAGTTTGTGAAACCAAAGACATTGTATACACTTAGTATTAACCAAAACAGAGTCATGTATGAGTGGGTGCAAAGTCTAAAGCTTCCTCATGGATATGCATCCAACTTAGGGAATTGTGTTGATACTAATCTTTTGACTTTGACCTATATGAAAAGTCATGATTGTCATGTATTTATAGAGAGACTCCAATCAATTGCTTTTAGTGGGTTGCCTGCTCCTATTTGGGAACCTCTTGTTGAGTTGAGCCAATTTTTCTGAGATATTTGCTCTCCTACTTTGCACAAGGGTGACTTGCAGATAATTGAGTAGAATATTCTCATCATCTTTTGCAAACTTGAGAATATTTTTTCTGTTGCTTTCTTTGATGTGATTGAGCATTTACACGTTCGTTTAGTTAAAGAAGCAATCAAGGGTGGACTTGTCTAACATAGGTGGATGTATCCTTTCGAAAGGTTCCTCATACCTTAAAGTGAAAGGTTAAAAACAAAGCTTATGTAGAAGGTTCAATTTGCAAAGCATACATCATTGAGGAGACTTCAACTTTTTGTTCATATTATTCCGAGTCTCACGTCCATTTAAGGACTAGAAGAGTGTCTCGCAATAATGATGGTGAGAAATTTATGTCAGACAACCTATTTCCATCTTCAACTATCTTGTTTTCCTTCATGGAACCTTAGAACAACGATATCTTGGAGATGAGGAACTAGCAGCCGCAACAGTGTATGTGTTTCTCAATTGCCCTGAGGTTAAACCTTACTTGAAGTAAATTTCAACTTAATATCTTAGTTTTTCCTAATGCTTAAATATGGTCAAACTTATGTCTTAAACTAATTTTATGTTTATGTTGTAACATGTACATACAAGGATTAACCTCAATGTATGGGAATCTCCCAAATGATCAAATAGATAAGCACATCTCCACTGGATTTCCTCAATGGTTTAAATAGTTCGTAAGTAGCTCTAACTATTTCTAATATTTAATTGTATTCAACAAGTTTTAGTATATCACTAACCTCTTGTTAATTATATGTAGGTACAAAACCCTCAAAATGGTATTGTCGATGGGCTTTTAATATCTTTGGTTTGTCCCTTAAGGAAGGTTCAAACATAGGACCGAGTAAATATCAACGGTTATAAATTTCATATAGCTACTTGGTCTCATGCTCAAAAAATAAATAACAGTGTAGTTTGTTTGAAAGGATCTGGTTGTGGCGAAGATGAATCCTCTTATTATGGGGTACTACAAGAAATTATTGAGATTCCATATACCAGTTCACCTTCTTATCGATTGATACTATTTAATTGTAAATGGTAAGATCCTTCACCTCAGGGGACAAAAAGTTATCTGAAATATAGATTTGTGGAGGTAAACTCAAGTAAAACATACAAGGGAGATAACCTATTCATCTTAGCTTAAAAAGCAGAGCAAGTTTATTTCTCTCCTTATCCACGCACAACTCCTAACAAGCAAAGATAATTACATGTCATTAAAACGAAGGCCAGATACACAATTGATGCCCCAGATGATCCCTACCAAGACAAATGATCGGACTTATCGCTAATCTAATTAAATTAAACTGAATACCCTAATTAAAATGCAATAGATGACGTAATCCGGGTTGTTTCTCTCAGGGAAAGCAATGTGTAATTAATAATTTCAAGTTAAAGAATAGAGGATTTTTGAAACAAATTATATTTTCAAATTGTAAAAATGCAGAATTGAACAATGATTAATTCAATTAACTAAAAACGTAACCTAGCTAGACATCCATCAATAATTGGTTTGATTCATCCTAGATTAACATGATAAATCAAGCCATAATGCAATGCTACTAATTGAGTTTAATCACACAACTGAAATCTCTAATTATGAATAAGTATTCCTACTGAGTGATCACTCAGGATTCGATTAACCACATGCAATCACTAATCTTGTAATCACAAAGACTAAACAATTAGTGGATTAATCAAAAAATTGAATATCAATTAGCATAACATAGCTTATCTGAATTCGTACCACAGATTAAAGATTAATCAATCCAGAATCTATTTTTCTACTTCAAAATTCATATAAATCACAAAGATCTTCATAAATCCATACAAAAACTAAAGCTAGGCAAAAATCCAAAGAAAACAAAATTGCATTAAGATTAATCCAATTAAGTGTAGAATCTTAAAATTCAACCGATTAATTTAGGAGTCTTAGCTAGGTTATAAATGTTCTACTCCTCCACGGTCATGAAATCTAAGCTCCAATGGAGGAAGAAAGCCATGGTTCAGTGAGCTCCAAAATTTACAAGAGAAGAAATGAAAACTGTCTAAAAACTAGAATTCTCAAAATGCTGTCTCCTTTAACCTAATTATAAACCCCTAATTACAATGTACACCTAAATTACCCCTAGGTTAAGTTTAAACCTCTGGACCTCAGCTTCAAATGGGCTCCAGTTTGGGCCTAATTGGGCCTGGAATGAGGAAGTTAAGCTAAAATCTCTTCACAAAGGTCCAATCCCGGTTCTAGGATCTTGGTTCTGACTTCCAGGTCAAATTTGACCTACTAAACATCTGAATTGGCCTTGGAGGTCTGATTGAAAGTTGTAGATAATTCTCTTAGCTTTCTTACAAAGTAAGATTCACAAATTTTAGACATTCAGAACTAAAGATATACCCGAAATACATAACAGTGTCAAAAACCTAATAATACTAAAGAAAACAATTAAGCCCAATATGAACCTAAACTTATGAAATAAAGCTAATCCCACTCAATTAAGCATTAAAAGAGATTTAAGAAGCTAGAAATAAGGGATAATTAGTACATGCAGAGTGTGATTATCAACGAACCACATCACTCCACATCACTCATCGACGTTAATTGTTGATGATGATCAGACACAGACAAATTTGATAGATATGACTTTAACTACTACAGAAGAAGTTGTTACTGGGCCAAATCCAGCCACTGTCACTGATGTAGATGATGGGATAGGAGAAGATGGTGAGGAAAAGGAAGAAGATCAATATCATAGTAGTGATGACAAAATCGAGGAAGATCCCCTAGTGATTATGTACTAGAAAGTGATTTATATTACATAGGTCCTGCTCATATTTCATCAGTGCTTATATATTGTTAATTACATAGCTGCATTTACTTCTATGTTATCTTTTTAGATATTTTATGTTTTCAGTCTACTAATGTGTTGTCTTTTGTGTTACAAAACTCCTGTTCATATTAATGCTTTTGACGTTGCATTTTCTGTTCGACCCTCATTTCTCACGGTTTTGGAACTTTAGTAGAGCTTAGAGATATGTAAATATTCTTTTTGTATATGTCTCTTTTACATTATCCTCTTGTATAGATTCTTTTGTATAAATTATTTAATTTGTATAAAATTTGATTGCATTATGCTCTGTTGCTGCTGTTATTGTTGTTCTGCTTGTGCTGTTGCTGGTTAATGTACTATGCAAGTTTTTGGTTAATAGAAAAATAGGTTGGGGGGGGGGGGGGAATTGGTGTTGGCTTTTCTCACGGAATTTCTCACAAAAATGTCCATGAGAAACTTAAAATAAAAATTTAGTTTTTTCTAACTTGTCAAGGACTTTCTCACGAACTTTCTTGGTGAGAAAAACGACGACTTTGTCATGACAATCCGCGTGAATTTCTCACGGAGTATCTCTATATTCTCATGGAATAATTCTGTGAGAAATTTCTCACGGACAATATTTTGCGTGACAAACTCAATTTGTCACGCCACTTTTTTTTACGAACCGACATCCGTGAGAAAGTCCTTGAGAAAGGCCTTTCTCATAGAATTTCCACCTTTTTCTCACGGATTTGTTCCGTGAGAAAAAAGCTATTTTTCTTGTAGTGAAAAGACCTCCTCAAATCAAAAGATGAACTCAACCCACTCAATTTGCTACTCTGCTAATATGGGGGGCAAAAGTGGAGATCACCCACTCCATTAGTCATTATTTACCATAAATCTGAGCAAATGCTATATATGTAACCTGAATTATATAAGCAACTAGACATAATGAGATTCCACAACACCATAGACGTCATCAATGTTTTTCCTTAACAAACACACATTGCAATTTACAGGTTATAAATTGCATAATTACTTAAGAAACTTAAAGATACCCTGCCAAAATGGTTCATTGATTTCGTGTATTCTGCTGTTAAAAAATTATAGGGAAGGACCACAATGAGATGAGACAAAGGGTGGTACCTAAAATGTGAGGTATTGTGGCAGAAGAATTCATTGATTTACTAAGTTTGATAATGATATATTTAATTTTTTTCCACTATGCATACTATGTTTGAACTAGTGGGATGTGATAGTATGTTTTATCAATTCACAGAAGTCAGAAGTTCAGCCACAAAAAGACAGTAATCCATTGCTACATATAGTCCCATATCAGCTAAAGGGAAGCTACCTTCAATGTAATATCCTCAAAGACGAAATTAATGGCCTTTAGGAAAAGAGAAGGAAAGAATATAGTAATATCATACATGTAAGTGATACTTGATGATAAAATATGAGCGAATGTGTAAATATTATCATATGTTAAGCATATCAAATCTTGCAAGCACTATGTTGTCAAATGGAAGTAGATTGCTACAAATAAAGACTACTATTTTGTGTAAAGATAAGGCTTCGAAAACTGAGCAATTATAGAAAACTAGTTCTTTACCCTAATGGCAAAAGAGTGAGGATATTAATTAAGATATATGTTAAATTGCTTTAAATTTATAAAATAAAAATTAAAGAATATTTTAGGTTGTCACCATTATTATTTCCCTAATCCAATTTTGAAGTTTTAATTATTCAAAACTTTAACTTTCTAGTAAGGCTTTCCCATTTTATTTTTTTTTTTTTTTGTACTTTTGGCTATAACTGTGTGTTTAAATACGGAACCCACAAGTCCTTAGGACGATCTCCGTATCACTCGACTATAAGTCATTTGGCTCCCACTTTAATTTTCTAGTAATATATTAAGTTGTCACCATAATATTAGTTCCCTAACCGACTTTATGTAAGGCTTTTGCACATTGGCGGATTCTAGTAGCTTTCAAGATACACATAAGTGTATTTTGGTATTTCAATCTTGACTCCTTTAATCATTTCAACATTAAAGAAAAGGTGCTTGCTAAGCTACATCCCACTAAAAATGGGAGGTAGTGCTACATCCCTCCTATTAAAGGGACCCACGTCTTGATTTTAGTGTCATTGTGAAAATCTCAAAAGGTGCTTGCTAAGCTACCTCCCACTAAAAGTGGGAGGTAGTGCTACATCCCTCCTATTAGAGGGACCCACGTCTTGATTTTAGTGTTATTGCGAAAATCTCAAAAAGTTGAGTTGTCCATTGTATTCCTGAAATCTAAATAGTTGATAAAATTTGAGTTTAACAGAGTCAAAACATTTAATAATATTTTAATATATTTTCATACACATTTCTTGTATCACTATGTTTATGCATTTTATAGAAAATTAATTATTCTAGAACACACTACGTTACTCAATTTTTCAAGATCTTTACAATGACACCAAAATTGAGATGTGAATCTCTCCCGATAAAGAGGGATGTAGCACTACCTCCCATCTTTAGTGGGAGATAGCTCATAAGCAAGCACAAAAAGGAAATGTTACCAAGCAATTTTTTTTTTTTTTAAAAAAAAAAGTTAGACCTTGAAGCCAGAAAAAGATATGGGTGTGATTATCTCGCTATACTTCAATCTCTCTATGGATATGAAGCAATGCTCCTTGTATCTGTCATGTCAAAAGTGGTTTCACTCTATCAATTTTTCAACCAACATCTTTAATTTCACTTTTATATATAGGAATTATCCTTATGGTCTATATAGACTACTCTCTACTATTCGATAGGAAACAAAAAAAAAATATTTGACTTCTTAATTACCATACAAAAAGGACATATGAAACTAGAATCATATTGAATAAATTCTCTGTCTTCAAGAGGTTAAGCACTTAGTATTTTAAGGAAGAGATGTCGGGTTCAATCCTATTGACTACAAGTGGGATGAAATTTTCGGATGAGATAGGCTACTTTTATTGTGTAGTCTCAGTGCACAAAAAAAATTAAAAAAATCCTCTAAATTTGTAAATTCATATCAGGCTTAAAATATTTCTAAAAGTTGTTGCGCAATAAATAAGTTCTTTTTAAGACAAGCATCAAACCTTTCTTATAAATAGAAATATGTAATATTTATCCTACTATATTGTAGACACCGATTTTTGTCTGGGAAAATTTTTTGATTGGACTTTATTTTTCATAAAAATAAATAAATAATATATGTGTGTTCATTTTTAAATTCAATTTTTGTTTCAAGTCCATTTAAATAGACAAAAAAAATATTTCTTTTTCTCAACCTATAGCCTATTATTTTACTTTATTTTCATGCTTTAGATATGGCTTTTTTTTAGTATTTTTAATCCATAGGGTTATTTTTGAAAAAATAAATTTTATGTGTTGCTCTAGAAACCAAAGGCTTTTTGTGGGCAATGGATTTGAAATGAGATGCAATTAGAGACACAACAAGACAATAAAAGAAATTAAAAAACAAAAGAAGATAAAANAAAAAAAAAAAAAAAAAAAAAAAAAAAAAAAAAAAAAAAAAAAAGAGTGAGGTGTGTGAGACTTTTTCACAAAAAGACAAAAAAAGAGATTAGGAAGGTGCAAGGAAAGTTCCAGGCATGTGCAAAAAGAAATAAAAAAAAAAAAAGTAAAAGGAGGATTATTGTTTAGAGAGCCCACGTGAGAGAGTAGTGAGAGGGGAGTGAGCAAAGAAGAAATTGCTAGGAAAGAGCAAGGAAAGTTCTAGGTAGGTGCAAAGGAAATTAAAAAAAAAAGTAAAGAGGGATTCTTTTGATGATGGGTCTTCATGAGAGAGTAGAGGTAGAGAGAGGGTGAGAGGGTCTTTAATAGAGGAGAGAGCATTTTCTTGAGAGGCAGAGAACAAAGCAAAAGAAAAATCACAAAGAAGAAGGCATAAACCCAAAGGAGCAGAAAAACTTGAGCAGAAAAAGAGAAAGCATACAAGGTAGTTCGAGAAAGAGGAGAAGTTGGTAGTTCTAAGGAGTGCTTGGGGAATTTAAGGTCAAAATCCTTCTCCCCTATCCTCTTTTACTAGATCGTTTTCTACTTTCCTTGTTTCCTTTACTCTTTTTGTTTTCTTTGAGATTAAGGTGTCTGCTAAGTGTATTCCATGGGATTCTTGAGTAATTTTGGGACTACTAGATTAGGTTGATATTTTCCCATTGTTTCAACGTGTTTGTTTTGGTTTTGTTGATGATAGAATGTCAAATATTTGCATTGGCTAATTTTGTGATTGAAGTATTTTGCTCTGTTAATATATAATGTGGAGATTTCCTATTTTTGGTTCCCATTTCTATTTCTTTTGATCCTATTGGAGTACCATTATGTTTTGGAGTACAATGCATTTCTTTCATCTGCTGATGGGTTCTTTTAGTGCCACTATATTGTCTTTATCTTGAGGTTGGGTGTTGAACTTTTATGATTGTTTTTTTTTTGGTTTATATTTTTTTGAAAGTAGTAAATGACCTTCAGTTCTTTTTTTGTTCTTTTTTGTGTTTCTCTATGATTTTTATGGCACATTACTGGAGCTCTTTTGTTTCTCTCATGACATCTTTTATTACAAAATTTGAGGTTTGTGTTACTCATTTTATTATGCATAACTTGAATAAGTTTGAGCCATTGTTGAGTGCAGCCAAATCATCTCTGCAGATTGGGTTAATTTGCCTTGTTAATTATGCTTATGGCTAGATTAAGTCATTGAACATAACACTTAAGTGTTATTTTGGCTTTTCTTTTTGTACACTTGCTGTTCTTTTATTTTACTATGATTTAAGGCATTTGGTATGAATTTGGGTGTGAATTGATGCATCAAAGGCATTTGATTTACACATTCTCGGTTCTGTCTGGCAGTCCTCAGTGTTTCATTAATTTTTGGAGCTATAGGACTCGGATTTAATTGATGTTTGTCCCATTAGAACCATAAGACATATATCTCCATGGTGTATAATTTTCAGATTTTTTCATTGTCTCCCCTGCTCCCAGTTCGAATTTAAAGTTGTTTGTTTTTTTTCTGCTTCTTCAGGCTTGTTGTTTTTATCTGGCAGCATGTAGTCTTTTAATTCTTTATGGAGCTACGTAGCTCCGATTTAACTGTTTCTCATCTCTTTAGAATAATAAGACATATTTCTTCATTGTACTTAATTTTTAGAATTTTTGCATGTCAAGTTTGCTCTCAGTATTGATTCAAACAGAGCTGTTTTGGTTAACTAATGAGTATATGAATTCTTTGGACTTTTACTAAGTTTGGTTTGCACTTAATTTATATATGTGATGGCTGTCCCACAGATGTGTTAGAAAGTTTTGGACATTAATATCATCCCATGATCACTATATCCAAATATATGGGTATAATTGGTTTTGAGGAAAGTTCAAATGACTTATTCATGAAGGAGAATTAGAGAATTCTTCTTGGAAATATGTCTTATGTTATGGTGGGCTTTATCAAAAGGGAAATAACATAGCTTTGCATTTGGATCAAGTCAATTTCTAGTTGATGCACCATGTTGTGTCTTTTGGGGATTGCACTTAATTTATATATATGTGATGGCTGTCCCACGGATGTGTTAGAAAGTTTTGGACATTGATACCATCCTATGATCACTATATCCAAGCATATGGGTATAATTGGTTATGTGGAAAGCTCAAATGACTTATTCATGAAGGAGAATTAGAGAATTCTTCTTGGAAATATGTCTTATGTTATGTTGGGCTTTATCAAAAGGGAAATAGCATAGCTTTGCATTTGGGTCAAGTCAATTTCTAGTTGATGCACCATTGTTGTATCTTTGGTGGTTTGCTTTTGTTTCATTTCTAAATTCCTCTCTAATTTGATTAAATTTGAGCCTTGACTTACTCCTCTGCACATTTTTTTGTTCTTGTTACAGATTACTTAGTATAATATCAATGTCTTTTGGTTCACTGTCATGTCCATCGTTTTAAGGTTATTTCTGCATATTCTCCATGCTATTTTTGCATTTTTTAGACTGTTTCTGGTCTTGTTTTACTGGCTATTTCTGCATCATTTAAAGGTTGTTTCATGTCATTTTATTGGCTGTTTTGTATACTTCATGGTGCTATTTTTATTGGTTTAAGGGACTGTTTCATGCATTATTTTTCTTGGCTGCTTTAGCATTATTTTGACCCATCTTAGGGGCTGTCATAGGCTCTAATTGTGCATCATTTCGTCTTGGAAAAATAATTGCTGCTCTATTGTGTTTAAATGGTTCACTTACTGCTTTGTTGTGGTTAATTGGTTCACTTGTTGCCTTTTGGCTCTATAGATGTTATTTTGTGGATTTTATTTTCTTATTTTTGCGTAGCCTTTCATCGGATGTTAGTCTATTCCTGCCAAAAATTTATTTTAATGGTAATGTTTGTTTAAGTTGTTTCTTTTTTTATATCGTCATCTAACTTTCTTCTCATTTTTTTTGTGATTTGATATTTCCTTGAGTCATTTTTCTTGCTATATTGATTTTGGCGAGTCTATGTGAGGCAAATGGAGCTCCATTTTGAACTGGAAGTTCGGAGACAAGTGGGAGATGCTGGACTAGAGGATCATTTTTATTTTATTTTATTTCATAATTGTATTTTAATTCCCTCTCCTCAAACAATTGTATAATTTTGTAAAACCACACATGTGCATTCATATAATATATATCTGTCACGTAGTTTCTATAGGCCTATCATGGAGGGATAGGGCGATCTATCTGCATATCAGGTGGCTCACCCTATCATTCTTAAGTAAGGATAAACGCCACCCCAGATGGCATCATATGCGAAGAACAGGTAGAAGGACTTAGGTCGCGTTAATTGCACCATGCATTACATATTTATTTTCTTGCCTAATAGATATATGAGTTAAACTCCTTTTTAGTCCCTGAAAAATTCAGCGATTGACAAGTTAGTCCCCTAAAAATGTTCGCTGATAATTTTGTCCTCGAATTATGGTTCCGTACGACAAATTAGTCATCGAATTATCTTCGCTGACAATTTAGTCCTCGAATTAGTCCTCAACTGAGAACTAATTTGTCGTACGGAACCAGAATTCAAGGACGAAATTGTCAGTGAATATAATTCGAGGACTAATTTGTCGTACGAAACCATAATTTGAGGACGAAATTGTCAGCGAACATTTTTGGGGGACTAACTTGTCAATCGTTGAATTTTTCAGGGACCAAAAAGAGGTTTTACTCTAGATATATATGATATAAGATCTGCATCCTCATGTATTGCACATTTAATTTTCTTCCTAGAGAGTGTTTGTTAAAAATGTTTAATACTTTGTTATAATCTCTTTTTGCATGCTCTCTATAAGGACTTATAGGTTTTGAGCTAGAATTGAGATTGATTCATTTTCTCAAAATCTCTCTTTCAAAAAAAAAAAATATATATATATATATATATATATATATATATATATATATTTTTTTTTTTAAAGTGAACTACGCTGACTTTGATCCCATTCAAGGGGTATGTAAGCATTCGAGGAGAAGCGAGTCAAGTCCAACTTTCTAATAACTTCCCATTTTCATTTAATTTCTAGTTTTTAAGAAAAGATAAAAGTCAAGGGCTCTAAGCCACTTTTTTTTTTTTTGGTTCAATGCCACTCCACTTTACTTGATTATAGGGTGAACCCACTTTTGTAAATATTTTATTTTGCTCTTTGTTTTAAACTTGTAAATATCAGCATATTTTCATAGGGATGAATAAAATACGTCTTTTGGTCATTTTATGATTTGCACGGTTAATTTTGGGTAACTGTCTTTTAGACAGGTGCTGTGGGGTGCCTAACACTTTCCTCACGCACAAACAGACTCTCGAACTCTCTTTGGTTCGTAGACTAAATTTTGGAAATAAAAGGAATTTTTTAATTGTTCTCCAATTTTTAATACAATTAGTGGCGATTCTAGAGTTTTCATTTCGAAAAACAAAATCTCTTTTTATTTCACTATTCGTGTCGTAGCGGTCTTCGGGTACGTTGTGACATATACAAGAATAGAAGAAAGGATTAAAAAGAAACAATGTATAAAGTCCTCTTACAAGTGGGTGACTACTCAGCTGTGTTATCATTTCCTCTTATGTCAAGGATTATGTATAGCTTGCTAAAATTTCTACTCAGAAGCGATAGAAGATGGTAGTGGTTGAAGATTTGTATTCTTGTAATTACTAAGTTAAATCTTAATCTATTTTTTTTGTCTTATACACAGTCCTTACTCTGCTTCAACTAGTGAGATTTGGGAATATCTTAATTGCATTCAATCACACAAGACAAATTTTTAGCCAGAGTAGAGAATGCTATTGGCTTCCCGAATGCCTATATAAAGATCCACTAACTTCAGGTGATTTACCTTCAATTAAAACCTTCAACAAACCATAAGCTCAAAGAAATGGCCTCACCTCGTTTGTTTTCCTCCCTCTTTCTTGGGATTTCTCTTCTTTTGATGACCATCAGTCCATCTCATTCTTCTTTTGAGTTAAACAATAAAACTGAAGATGGGCACCATGGGTACAATGAAAAGGTCAATCTTTCTCTGTATTATGAATCTCTCTGCCCAGGTTGTCAGCAGTTTGTAGTGACTGATCTTGCAGATCTCTATAAGAAGAAGGATCTGATGGCCATTATCAACCTCCATCTAGTGCCCCATGGCAATGCTCAAAGACAAGGCCCCAAAAACAACACTATTGTTTGCCAAGTCCCATTTCCGTGCCACCTTAGTTTCATCCTCGTCTAGGTCAATAACTCTATAAAGAAAATCCTTTTGAAGTTGTTTAGTATATTTTCACTTAGCATGTTTGACATTGTTAATCATTTCTCTGATTTGATTTTTTCTTTATTTGGTTTCAAAATGTGTAGCATGGTGCTCATGAGTGCTACTATAATACCATAGAAGCATGTGCCCTTGATGCTTGGCCACTGGTAAGAGACATCAAATATTCTATTAACATCTATGTCTGTTTTCTATTGATGAACCCGTAATACTTATGACTCTGATGCAGGAAAAGAGTTTTCCCTTCGTCTCCTATGTTGAGACTCACTTACAGCAGCAGTATGATGAAAAAATCTGGGTATCTTGCAGCAAGGATCAAAAATTGGATCCAAAAATTATTCAGTCATGTTAACAAAATGGGCATGGGAATGAGGTTAGTTTCACAATATAGTTGTTGTATCAATTTGAGTCTTTTAGAGTTCAAATTGGATACAATTGATACAAAACTCTCATGAACTCTCTACAAAAATTACCATGCAGCTTGTCCTGCAGAATGCTGAAGAAACTGAAGGACTAAACCCTCCACATCAATTTGTACCTTGGGTGACAGTGAATTACAAACCATTCTATACTGTTAGTAACATAATATTTCACATCTGTGTTTCTTTTGCAATTATATATCTCTCCCTAAAGAACCCCTAATTTCCTGGTATAGAAATTTGATACACTGATAAGTGAAATCTGCAATGCCTACAAAGGTCATCGCAAGCCAAAGGTTGCAAGGCGAGGGTAACAAGCTCAATTGAAGAGAGGAGTTCAAACTTTGCAGTGTGCCATGTTCGTGACGAGGACAGGGTGTCCCCATAGACTTCATGCTTTCTAAAGAATGAAAATGGAACCATCATTGACGATGCCTAAGTTGCAGGTCGGGCTATGTCACGCGAAGCTTTAGAGATGACGAGGGTTCTTGACGGTTTTGGAGATCTCCAAGGTTGTCAAGTCCCAAGGTGGTTTAATGCCAAGGTCGGTAGCGCTCGAGGTCGGTGTACTTTGGAGTCGGCGAAGACCGAGGTTCCCTGAAATAGAAAAAAGGTGGGCCGGACTCTTATTTCCGGTCTCCGAAGATTTAGTTAGTTCGTTCCGACCTGATAGTGTAGATCAAGTAAGTTTTTCGGATCCCCTCACCTTTGATAGCAGGGGCTATTTATAGGAGAAATTCGGGTCTTCTAGCGGTTTGCCTAGGGCGAGCTGGCGGGTCACATAATGGGCTACCGGGTCGCCCAGTATCTTTAATAATTAAATGGGCCTCTGGTTTGTTGGGCCTTTGTCCTATTTTTGGGCTTTTGGGATGGTCCATTACACTTGCCCCTCGAGAGCTCAGATTTCCGAACCACGATCTCCGAGTTATAGGTCGATATAAAAATGACTTCTTTCTGATGACTTTTCATTTTCTTCTAGCTTGCCACGTGTTTGACTTTTACCAGTAGTAGGTTTGAGGGCAATGATGGCTACCGAAAATCACGTGTCTCGAGGCGAAAAAAGGCTGTTACAGATGTGACGTTTGTACTTCCCGAGTTAACAACGGCGATTCCCTGGCCGTAGGATCCAGATGATATTGGACGGGTGGATAAAAATCCCTTATGGTATAAATAGGTAAGTTTCTGATTTCGCCCAAGTTTTGAAAAGGACGTTTGAAAAGTTTGGCTAGGTCAGAGAAAACTAGAGAACTTTTAGGGACTCTCTTCAGCAAATCGAAGCTCGGAATTTGTTAAAACAGATAGACCTCTCTGCCTATTCTTTACTAGATCTTTCTTGGCGAGTTTCTTTCTTGAAGATATAGGATCTTCTGATAAAACTCCCCAAGACATTCCTGGGTGCTCTCGGGGGAACAATGTCGGGGTTTCTTCCTCTTCTCAGGTTTCCGTGCCTTTCTTTGTCCAATCGTCTATTAGGACTACTAGGTCTTCCATTCGGTCTAGAGATATAAAGAACCTGAAAGATAATTTCCCCGAGATAGACTGGAACTGCCACCATTTTGATCTGGAGGCATCTCCTCGAGATTCTCTTGTCTGTGAGAGCTGTCCTCACAACGATTTCTTTGTTTTTAACTTAGCATATATGGATAGGGCTAGAGCCGAGCTCCCCCTAACTGAATTCGAGGTAGATTTTTTTCAAAAGATAAATGCAGCTCCCTCCCAGCTTCATTCGAATGGGTGGGGTTTTCTCCAAGCTTTTCAGAACATGTGTGTTTTGCTGTCAGTAGACGCCCGAGTGGATGTCTTTTTCCATTTTTTTACTTTAAAAGATGTTAAAGATTCAGACCAGGATTTTATATATGTAGCGAGCCGCCCTCGATTGTGCTTAATGAAGCTTTTCGAGGAGTCGACTAAGGGATGGAAGGATCAATTCTTCCGGGTAATAGTTCCGATCTGAGATGGGGTACCCAGACCGGATAAGGCCTTCTTTTTGGACGAGTATGGGAAACCCCGTTTTCCCTTAAGGTGGGTTCAGTATGTGAACAAAGGGCGAGCGCGCTCTATGGATGAATATGATCCAGAAGCTCGTTGTATTATAGGAATTATTTCCGAGCTTACGTACAGCAAATCCAACCAAGTCAAGCTGAAAGCAAAATATTTAATTGGTCAGTATCTGGCCGCTTGTAGTTTTTGTTTTTAGAATAATTGTTAATATGACTAACTGGTTTTGGCTTCTATGCATGCAGACGAGAGAATCAACAAAGACGAGATGGTGAGATTATCCAAGCTGGCCAAGTTTGGAGTGGCGGTGCCGAGAGGTGGACCGATCATCAGGGATGTGGAGGAAACCGCCGTCCGCGCAGCTGAGCCCTCTCGGATTATAGCTGCAAAGCCGGTTTCGGTGGTGCCGGCTGACAGGGCTCGGGGGAAGCGTCCTGTAGAAGAGGATCCTTCGGCCGATCTTAGGAGGAGGGATCAGGGAGAACGTGGATCTAAAAAGCACAAAACCTCGCACTCCGAGCATGCTTGAACAGGCACTTCTTCTAGCCGGCCTCGACAGGAAACTTCAACCGAGGTCAAACCTCTAGACCTTTTTACTGTCTAGCTGGCCAGTGGTAATCTTTCCCATGCGAGTCATTCACTCTGGAACACCCGATTTCCTATTTAGGATAGGGTTGACTCCATCCTACCGACGGCTGATGTTGACAGGGTGAGCTAGTCGTCGGTGGATCAGCTACTTAAGTACCTGCTTGCCAACGTCACTCGAGACCTTGCCGCGATCCGAGGTGTGCAGAAACGGATGGGGGATCTTGCCACTCTTCAAAAGTTGCGGGATGAAGAGAAAATGCTCCAAGTCGAGAAGGATTCGGCTTTAGATGCTCTGAAGAAAGCAGAGGATGAGATCCGGCTTTTGAGGGAAGAGAAGGAGACTCTTGAGATTCAACAATTAGCTTCGGCCCTTGAAGCCCGAGACAAGGTCGAGGCAGAGAATAGGAAGCTCCGTCTTGACATACAAGAGCTGGAAGAGCGGCATGAAGCCGGTACCAAAGAAATCGAACACACCCTCTCCGTTGCCAAAGAAGTACAAAGATAGTAGGGCGAGTTACGGAACAAGATGGTTCACCGGCTTGACCGTGCTCGCCGGTCAAAACAAAGGCAAAGAGAGCGTGCCGAGCTGAAGATAGGGCAGAATTATGCTGCTGCCTTCAAAGAAGGGTTCGATCATGCCACTAGCCAAGTAAAACTACAATTTCCTGAGCTTAAAGAAGACCATATGACTTACTTCAAGAAGATCAAGGACGGCCAGCTGGTTGATGAGAGTAAGGGCGAGGAAGATGATGGAGGCGATGATGTAGCTTTAAAGCTTGAGGTATCGCTGGAGGATTATGATACCCCTTCCGACGGCGAGGAAGAGACTTTATCCAGAACGGAGGGGGGATCTTAGTGTAAATATAGGTTTTTGTTTAGGAAATATTTTGGATTTTGTATATGTATAAATTTTGAATATAAATGAGAACAATGTCTTTTTGACTTTTGCCTCTGAATTTCGTATTGTTGAAAGAATAAGATCAGATATTTTGAGATATAATTTCCCAAAATTTAACCCGGAGAACATTGCAGTTTAGACACTAAGTTTTAAATAAATCAGATCTACTGAAGGAGTGATAAATTTTAAGAATGAGTAAACATTTTAACTTTTCGCGAATGTTTTTGGTTTGATTGACTTACTCGTTTGTTTAGATTAGTTTACACTTATGAGAATTTATAAGACTTTGATTGAGATCGGTTTGTACTCGCGATTGAGTTTACAAACTTTGATTGAGATCAGTTTGTACTCGCGATGGAGTTTACAAACTGATTGAGATCGGTTTGTACTCGCGATGGAGTTTACAAACTGATTGAAATTGGTTTGTACTCGTGATGGAGTTTACAAACTGATTAAGATTGGTGTATATTTCAAAAGGAAATGTTATTCTTCATATATTCGGAGATTACTTACATTCCAAGTTTGGGGGATTGGAATCCCTTCCATAGTTAGGAGCTTATACGCCCCTTTCCCAAGGGATTCGCCTACTCTGTACGGGCCCTCCCAGTTGGGGGCCAATTTGCCCTCATTTAGGTGTTTTCTTGTGATGGAGGCTTTTTGGAGGACAAGGTCGCCTGATCGAAAATTCCTAGCTCGGACTTTTGTGTTATAGTATCGGGTGATTCTTTCTTTGTATGCCAACATTTTGATTTTGGCCTTTTCCCTTTCTTCGTCAAGCAACTCTAGATTTGTGTACATTGCCTCTTGGTTTTGTTTGGTATCGAAATGCTCTCTTCTGAAGCTTGGCTCTCCGACTTCTACGGGTATCATTGCTTCAGCCCCATATGTAAGTTTATAGGGCGATTCTTTGGTAGAGGTCTGAGGGGTTGTTCGGTAAGGCCATAGTACCCAAGGGAGCTCTTCCGCCCATCTGCTTTTGGTAAGGCTTAGCCTTTTCTTCAGTCCTTCTAAAATTATCCGGTTTGCTGCCTCGACTTGTCCATTACCTTGAGGGTGTTCAAGCGAAGTAAAATTTAGCCTTATCTGTAGATCGACACAAAAAGATCGGAATCCATGGTCGGTGAACTGGGTCCCGTTGTCGGTGGTTATTGTATGTGGGATTCCGAACCTGCAAATGATATTTGGAGGAACTTTTTAGCATTTTTGGCCGTGATTTTGGCCAAGGGTTCTACCTCAATCCATTTAGAAAAATAATATATTGCAACGATTAAGTATTTCTTTTGTCCGGTTGCTATGGGGAAAGGACCCAGGAGGTCGAGACCCCATCGACAAAATGACCAGGGCTCGACTGTAGTGAATAGGTCGGAAGAAGGTGCTTGGTGGACATGCACAAATTTTTGACATTTGTCACATTTTCTAACAAGTTCGGAGGAGTCGGTCCACATAGTTGGCCAATAATATCCAGCTCGGAGGACCTTGGTCGTTAGGGACCGTGCTCCTATGTGATGCCCACATATGCCTAGGTGAATTTTCTGTAACACATAGGAAGCATGTTCTGGAGCCAAACATTTGAGAAGCGGGGTATAATATCCACGTTTGTACAGGATGTCGCTTTCTAAACAATAGTTACATGCAATTCTTTGTAGTTTCCGAGCTTCGGCTTTCTCCCGAGGTAGCTCTCCTATTCGGAGGTAATGAATGATCAGGGACATCCAAGATGATGGTTCCATGTCTATGGTGATTATTTCATCGTGCGTGATACTCGGATGGAGGAGAGTTTCCTGTATGACGATCTGATTGTGGTCGGGCTTTTTACTGCTAGCTAGCTTGGAAAGAATGTCAGCTCGGGTATTCTCCGCTCATGGGATGTGGCATATTTTGACTTTTTTAAGTTTATTGAGGTAAGTTTTGACTTTGTCTAAATACTTAGCCATTTGCGGGTCTTTTGCTTGGTATTCTCCTTTTATTTGACTAGCAACCAATTACGAGTCAGTTTGGATCTTGAGGGTTTCAGCCTCGAGCTCCAAAGCTAAACGCAGGCCGGCTATAAGCGCCTCATACTCTGCTTGATTGTTAGAAACTGTAAATTCAAAACGTAGTGATTGTTCGATTATCACACCTCCCGGCCCTTCTACCACTATTCCAGCCCCTCCTCCTTTGAGATTGGAAGATCCGTCCACCGAAAGTGTCCACCTGTAGGGGTTTTCTAACTCGAAATAGGGAGCCTCAGGTCGAGTGAGCTCAACTACAAAGTCAGCGAGAGATTGGGCTTTGATAGCCCCTATTCTTTCGTAGGTGATTGTGTGTTCAGAGAGTTCCACAGACCACCCTGATAACACATTATTTTATACTATTTGTTTATCTTATACTTAGTCTTTTAGTGTGTGTTTCTAGTGATTTTTATGGCTTTTAGACATGTTTTGTAGATTTGGACTTGTTGGTGCTTGTAGATTTTAATTGCTTAACTGTTAAATTCTGGCACTGCTTACGTTTTTCACCATATCTTTTTCTATAGATGTCCAATTGATGTGATTCCAGTTTCGTTGGAAAGCTGACAGAAAATTACACATTTCATATGCAGAGCCCAGAAGCTGATTCTCGCGTTTGGATAACTGAAATTCACGTGCAAGCAGTCCAGATTTTCTGCTCCGCCCAGCATTGACTGATTCCTTTCCTTAGGGCTGCCTATTGGACCAAAGCATGTTTATTTGGGCCAACACCTGTTTTTGGGCCAGCACACATGACACTAGGGCTTGATCATGTTTTTACCATTAATAATTTAGGAAACTAGGTTTATTTTGTAATTAGGAAACCTAGAGGAGGCAGCCAACTAATATATTCTCAAGTTGTTAAGGCAAATATACACAATCAGAAGAGATACGAAATTCCTTGAGCTGCTGCTGCCTCCTTTGCTTAGTTCGTTTTTCCCCTTTGCTTTGTGTTCAAGTCTTCCATGGAAGGCTAAGTTCGTTTGTAATCAATTCAAGAGGAGCCAAACTTGACAATCCAGAGTTCCTGTGCTTCAACCGGGTTTGATTTAATTTAATTTGAATTACTGCTTCTCCCCTTCTTCATGTGATTGAATGGTACTTTGATTCCATGAGTTGTATGAATTTAAATCGGTTGATTAGATTCATAACAGTAATCAGATTGATAATCATACTTTAAAGGTCTTTAATATATGGTTAACTTGGATAATTCGGTTATTAAATTAATCTGGATTTAGTGATATAGAGCGGTTGCCTAGAGTCTTAATTCCATGATTAATTGAATCCTGATTGGTAAATCAGTAGGAATTCTAAGTGTTATTGTTAGGGGTTCCAGGTAACACTTAACCAAGAATTAAATCAGATCTAGGTTATCTTTAGTGAACAAGGATGGATTAGAGTTTGGTTGCCTGCTTGAGTTGATTGCGTTTTCTCTTATTTGATAAATTCAATTTACTGCTTTCTTAATTCTTAGTATATTGCATTCAACACAAAACCCCCCCTTATTCTGTTCTTGCTTAAGTTCTTAAAAGATTAGTTGTTCTGGTGAATCCTTGGGAGACGACACTGGTTGCATCCTATACTACAATTTAGTTGCAATTAGTAGTTTAATTTTGTACGGTTCGGCACCCGTCAAAATTTTGGCGCCGTTGCCGGGGATTTCACCTAACAAATTAATCTTCTTAGAACTCTTTTATTACTATTTTGCTTGCTTACTGTTATTGTTTCTAGCAATTGTTCTTCCTTCGTTTTCCCCTTGTTCTACTTGTTTTCCTATTTTGTTTTCCTGTTTTGTTTAGGTTGTCTTTCTCTGCTTAGTGTTTCTGTTTCTGTCTTGTTTTTGATTCTGACCAACTGGGATTGAGCTGAAAATTAGTGGACAGAGAAATTGCTTTATGAGAAGCACTGTGAGCTGAAATTTGTGCTATTATTGCCCTTGTTTTGTCTCCTTTGCTGCTATTCTGTCCCCTTTGCTATCTTAGTTCACTTTTTGGTAAAATTTCTATATTGTGTAAGGTCTGTGATTTTTTTTTTTTTTTTCTTGCTGTCTTGTTTGCCTTACTGTTTTAGGTTCCCATTGTGTGAATTATTGTGCCTATTCCCAAATTTTTCCCTGTTTCCCTAGCGTTTTGGCTTGAAATTACGATTTTACAGGTCAAAATTCTATACGGATTTTTGTTCTCTGATTGAGCTGAAAATTGGTCAGTTGAAGGAAAACAGTGTGAGAAATATAGCTCAATGCTAAAGCATTGAGCACCACCCTATCTCGGCAAATTCCATCGTTTAGACCCCTTTTTCAATTTTTTAAGATTTTTTATTTGATTTTTGAGTTTCCTTTTCATCAATATTTCATGCTGTGGTGGTAGAAAAATTTTTAAAATGTTTTGTTGGGTCAATTAGTATTATTTTGGTGTCTTTTTGCTAGCGTTTTGGCTTGAAATTACGATTTTACGGGTCAAAATTCTGTACGAATTTTTGTGCTCTGATTGAGCTGAAAATTGGTCAGTTGAAGGAAAACGGTGTGAGAAATATAGCTTAACGCTAAAGTGTTGAGCACCACCCTATTTCGGCCAAATTCCATCGTTTGGACCCCTTTTTCAATTTTTTAAGATTTTTTATTTGATTTTTGAGTTTCCTTTTCATCAATATTTCATGCTGTGGTGGTAGAAAAATTTTTAAAAATGTTTTGTTGGGTCAATTAGTATTATTTTGGTGTCTTTTTGCATTTGTCTAGTGCATTTAGTGTGTTGTGGTTTTTGCACTTTTCTTTCATTGATTCACTGTTTTACTGTTTTTGTGTGTTTTAGAGTGTTGTTACCTTTTGATTTGCATAGTGTATGACTCGGTCCTCTCAATTTGAACTACTTGAAGGTGATTCTGAAATAGAAAGAACCTTGCACACACTTGTTAGGGCACGTAGAACTCCTAATCACATAGAGCTCTTGCTAGGGCACGTAGAACTCCTAATCACATAGAGCACAATATGGTTGCCAATGACATTAATCCTGAGGTTGATCTTGCTGCTAATAATGGGGCTGGAAATAATGACATGCATGCTAGGGCTAGGACACTTAAGGAGTTGGATGCCCCTGATGATAATTACCAACCTTTGTGTATTCAATATCCTGATGCTAATTTTGAATTAAAGTCTGGATTAATACACTTGCTCCCAAAGTTTCATGGACTTGCAGGTGAAGATCCTCACAAGCATTTCAAGGAATTTCACATAGTGTGTTCTACCATGAAGCCTCAGTCAATTGAAGAGGAGCACATCAAGCTTAGGGCTTTTCCCTTTTCATTAGATGGAGCAGCGAAGGATTGGCTATACTTGCAGCCATCCATCATCACATGCTGGAATGACTTGAAGAGGTGATTTCTTGAAAGATTCTTCCCTGCCTCAAGAGCTGCTGCCATCCGAAAAGAAATATGTGGCATAAGGTGAAACAGTGGAGAGACACTACATGAGTATTGGGAGAGATTCAAGAAACTCTGTGGAAGCTGCCCCCATCATCAAATCAGTGACCAGTTGCTCATCCAATATTTCTACGAAGGACTTCTTCCTATGGATCGAGGCTATGTGGATGCTGCTTCTGGAGGTGCCTTAGTGGACAAGACCCCTGCAGCTGCAAGAGATTTAATATCCAAAATGTCAGACAATGCACAGCAATTTGGCACAAGGATGCTCACCCCAGCTAGAGGAGTGAATGAGGTGCAGATGGCAGATCAACAAAGGGTGGAGACTCGTTTGGAGGAATTGACCTCCTTGGTTAGACAGCTAGCAATGGGGCACACACCGGTTCAAGCTCATGCCAAGCTATGTGGAATTTGTTCCCTGTCTAGTCATCCAACAGATCAGTGCCCTACTCTCCAAGACAACACTGAAGTAGTGGCTGGAGTCTTTCCTGGCAGACCTTACCAGCAGCCCCGATATGACCCCCACTCCTCCACCTATAACCCTGGTTGGCGAGATCACCCTAATTTAAGGTATGGAGGAAATTCTGGCCAACCTTACCAGCAGCAGCAACAACAAACGTACCTGCCACAACAGCCTAGGTACAATGCAAGTTCAAGCAACCATCAGTACCAAGCACCAATGAAGCAGCCTATGCAGCAAGCTAACAAGCCAGAACCGAGCCTGGAAGACTTAGTGAAGCAATTGGCAAGTAGCAACATCCAATTCCAACAGAGGACTGAGGCTAGCATTCAGAGCTTGGAGACTCAAATAGGTCAAATTGCAAGCACCATTAGTGAGATAAAGTCTCAAGGTTCTGGCAGTTTACCTTCTCAGACAGTCACCAATCCAAGAGGCAATGTGAGTGCCATAACCTTGCGCNGCCATAACCCTGCGCAGTGGTAAAGAAGTGAGTGCTCCAGAACCTAGCTTACCTTCTACGGTTCAAAATTTTGTTCAAGAAAAAAATTCAGACCCTACAGCCCCTAAAGCTATTCCAAAACAGCAGCCAATCCACCTTCAGGATCAGGTAGAGAGCTCTACCCCCAGTATTCCTCTCCCTTTTCCAAACAGAATTACACAGTCCAAGAAAATTGCTGAGCATGAGCTAGATAAAGAGATCATGGATACTTTCAGGAAGGTAGAAGTCAATATACCTCTTCTGGAAGCAATTAAACAGATTCCCAAGTATGCAAGGTTTCTGAAGGATTTGTGTACCCACAAGAGAAGACTGAAAGGCAATGAGAAAGTGAGCATGAGCAGAAACGTGTCAGCAATGATCCAGCCTAACTTACCATCAAAGTGCACTGATCCTGGAACTTTCACCATTCCCTGCACTATTGGAGACAAGCAGTTTACAAATGCCATGCTAGATCTGGGTGCTTCCATCAACGTGATGCCCAAGTCCATCTATTCATCACTGCAGATTGGAGAACTAAAGCCCACTGGAGTAGTCATTCAGCTTGCTAATAGAAGCACAGCCTATCCTGCAGGCCTTCTTGAGGATGATTTGGTTAGGGTAAATGATTTAATATTTCCAGCAGATTTTTATGTGTTAAATATGGAGGATGAGTCTACATCTAAACATGCCCCTTTGATCTTAGGTAGACCCTTCCTTAAAACTGCTAAGACCATAATTGATGTGCATGCTGGTACCCTGTCCATGGAATTTGGTGACACTGTAATTCATTTTAATTTAAGTGATGCCATGAAACACCCTCTAGAAGAGCATTCAGTGTTCCAAATAGATGTCATAGACCTGCTAGTTGAGGATGTGCATGCTGAATTGGTAGCTGAATTTCCTGATATAGTAGGCTTGCTAGATACTTTAGAGTGCCCTGCATGTACTAATTGTGATGGGAGTTGTGATGCCTGTTCTGAAATTTCTGCATATATGGGATATGATGAGACTGTTTTGGAGCATAGTGCTGAGCTTGCAGGTGTTTCTAAGCTTCACACAGCAGACTTGGTTTCTCCAACCAAGCTAGTTCCCTCTGTGCAGCAACCACCTATTCTTGAACTGAAACCATTACCTGACCATCTCAAGTATGCTTTCCTTGAAGCAGAAGAAAAGCTGCCTGTCATGATAGCCAACAATCTGCAACCTGAACAAGAAGAGAGGTTGTTGCAGATTCTAAAGCAGCGGAAGACAGCCATTGGATGGACACTAGCAGACATTCCTGGCATTAGGCCCTCCACCTGCATGCATAGGATTTTATTAGAGGAAGAAGCTAAACTAAGGTATGGAGGAAATTCTGGCCAACCTTACCAGCAACAGCAACAAAAAACGTACCAGCCACAACAGCCTAGGTACAATGCAAGTTCAAGCAACCAGCAGTACCAAGCACCAATGAAGCAGCCTATGCAGCAAGCTAACAAGCCAGAACCGAGCCTGGAAGACTTAGTGAAGCAATTGGCAAGTAGCAACATCCAATTCCAACAGAGGACTGAGACTAGCATTCAGAGCTTGGAGACTCAGATAGGTCAACTTGCAAGCACCATTAGTGAGATGAAGTCTCAAGGTTCTGGCAGTTTACCTTCTCAGACAGTCACTAATCCAAGAGGCAATGTGAGTGCCATAACCCTGCGCAGTGGTAAAGTAATGTGAGTGCCATAACCCTGCGCAATGGTAAAGAAGTGAGTGCTCTAGAACCTAGCCTTCCTTCTACGGTTCAAAATTTTGTTCAAGAAAAAAATTCAGACCCTGCAGCCCCTAAAGCTATTCCAAAACAGCAGCCAATCCACCTTCAGGATCAGGCAGAGAGCTCTACCCCCAGTATTCCTCTCCCCTTTCCAAACAGAATTACACAGTCCAAGAAAATTGCTGAGCATGAGCTAGATAAAGAGATCATGGATACTTTCAGGAAGGTAGAAGTCAATATACCTCTTCTGGAAGCAATTAAACAGATTCCCAAGTATGCAAGGTTTCTGAAGGATTTGTGTACCCACAAGAGAAGACTGAAAGGCAATGAGAAAGTGAGCATGAGCAGAAACGTGTCAGCAATGATCCAGCCTAACTTACCATCAAAGTGCACTGATCCTGGAACTTTCACCATTCCCTGCACTATTGGAGACAAGCAGTTTACAAATGCCATGCTAGATCTGGGTGCTTCCATCAACGTGATGCCCAAGTCCATTTATTCATCACTACAGATTGGAGAACTGAAGCCCACTGGAGTAGTCATTCAGCTTGCTAATAGAAGCACATCCTATCCTGCAGGCCTTCTTGAGGATGTTTTGGTTAGGGTAAATGATTTAATATTTCCAGCAGATTTTTATGTGTTAAATATGGAGGATGAGTCTACATCTAGACATGCCCCTTTGATCTTAGGTAGGCCCTTCCTTAAAACTGCTAAGACCATAATTGATGTGCATGCTGGTACCCTTTCCATGGAATTTGGTGACACTGTAATTCATTTTAATTTAAGTGATGCCATGAAACACCCTCTAGAAGAGCATTCAGTGTTCCAAATAGATGTCATAGACCTACTAGTTGAGGATGTGCATGCTGAATTGGTAGCTGAATTTCCTGATATAGTAGGCTTGCTAGATACTTTAGAGTGCCCTACATGTACTAATTGTGATGGGAGTTGTGATGCCTGTTCTGA
>QAOA01000573.1:9828-23156 GCA_003255065.1 Cercis canadensis | reverse complement strand
GGAAGACAGCCATTGGATGGACACTTGCAGACATTCCTGGCATTAGCCCCTCCACCTGCATGCATAGGATTTTATTAGAGGAAGAAGCTAAACCAGTGAGGCAGCCCCAACGGCGACTTAACCCATTGATTCTGGGTGTGGTCAAGAAAGAAGTGAGCAAGCTGTTGTCAGCCAGCATTATCTTCAGCTTGCTAATAGAAGCACAGCCTATCCTGCAGGCCTTCTTGAGCATGTTTTGGTTAGGGTAAATGATTTAATATTTCCAGCAGATTTTTATGTGTTAAATATGGAGGATAAGTCTACATCTAAACATGCCCCTTTGATCTTAGGTAGACCCTTCCTTAAAACTGCTAAGACCATAATTGATGTGCATGCTGGTACCCTGTCCATGGAATTTGGTGACACTGTAATTCGTTTTAATTTAAGTGATGCCATGAAACACCCTCTAGAAGAGCATTCAGTGTTCCAAATAGATGTCATAGACCTGCTAGTTGATGATGTGCATGCTGAATTGGTAGCTGAATTTCCTGATATAGTAGGCTTGCTAGATACTTTAGATTGCCCTGCATGTACTAATTGTGATGGGAGTTGTGCTGCCTGTTCTGAAATTTCTGCATATATGGGATATGATGAGACTGTTTTGGAGCATAGTGCAGAGCTTGCAGGTGTTTCTGAGCTTCACACAGCAGACTTGGTTTCTCCAACCAAGCTAGTTCCCTCTGTGCAGCAACCACCTATTCTTGAGCTGAAACCATTACCTGACCATCTCAAGTATGCTTTCCTAGAAGCAGAAGAAAAGCTGCCTGTCATCATAGCCAACAATCTGCAACTTGAACAAGAAGAGAGGTTGTTGCAGATTCTAAAGCAGCGGAAGACAGCCATTGGATGGACACTAGCAGACATTCCTGGCATTAGCCGCTCCACCTGCATGCATAGGATTTTATTAGAGGAAGAAGCTAAACCAGTGAGGCAGCCCCAAAGGCGACTTAACCCGTTAATTCTGGATGTGGTCAAGAAAGAAGTGAGCAAGCTGTTGTCAGCCGGCATTATCTACCCCATCTCAGATAGCAAATGTGTGAGTCCAGTTCAAGTGGTTCCAAAGAAGAGTGGCATAACTGTGGTAGCCAATGAGAAGAACGAGTTAATCCCCACCAGAGTGCAGAACAGCTGGCGCGTCTGCATCGATTATAGAAGACTCAACCAGGCGACAAGGAAGGATCACTTCCCTCTACCCTTTATTGATCAGATGTTAGAGAGACTGGCAGGGAAGTCCCATTACTGCTTCCTGGATGGCTTCTCAGGCTACTTCCAGATTCACATAGCCCCAGAGGATCAGGAGAAGACGACTTTCACCTGTCCATTCGGCACATTTGCATATAGGAGGATGCCTTTCGGCCTGTGTAATGCCCCTGGTACATTCCAGCGGTGTATGGTGAGCATATTTTCTGATTTTTTAGAACACTGCATGGAGGTATTCATGGATGACTTTACTGTATATGGCTCTTTTTTTGATGCATGTTTAGATAGCCTTGCTAGGGTACTTGATAGATGCATTGAGACTAACCTTGTTCTTAATTTTAAGAAATGTCACTTCACGGTCGAACAAGGCATAGTTTTAGGGCATGTAATTTCTAGCAAAGGCATTGAAGTAGATAAGGCTAAGATAGATATTATTGCCTCCTTACCCTACCCCACTTGTGTGCGGGAAGTGCGTTCCTTTCTTGGTCATGCAGGGTTTTACAGGCGATTCATCCAGGACTTCAGCAAGATTGCCTTGCCATTGTCTAAGCTTCTCCAGAAAGAAGTGGATTTCGACTTTGATAAGCAGTGCAGAGTAGCCTTTGATCAGCTGAAGCGGAGCCTTACCTCCCCTCCCATCATGCAGCCACCTAACTGGGAGTTTCCCTTTGAGCTTATGTGCGATGCATCAAACTTTGCAGTAGGAGCTGTCCTTGCACAGCGAGTGGACAAGCTGTCCCACGTGATTTATTATGCCTCTCGCACTTTGGATGCTGCCCAAGCAAATTACACCACTACTGAGAAAGAGCTCCTTGCAATTGTGTTTGCTTTAGATAAATTCCGTTCATATTTGCTTAATTCTAAAGTCATTGCTTTCTCTGATCATGCAGCTTTAAAGTACTTGCTCAAGAAGCCGGCTGCGAAGCCTAGGCTCATTAGGTGGATGCTGCTCTTGCAAGAATTCGACCTTGAGATCAGAGATAAGAGTGGAGCCGAGAACTTGGTAGCAGATCACCTGAGTCGGATACCACTGACTTTGGACAACCTTCCCATCAGATAAACCTTCCCGGATGAGCAGCTTTATCAGCTGCAAGGTACAAATCCTTGGTATGCTGACTTGGTAAACTACTTAGTTGCTTCTGAGTTACCTGCTTATTTTAAGAAGCATCAAGTAGATAAACTTAAAAGTGAATCCAAACATTATGTGTGGGATGACCCCTACTTGTGGAGACTCTGTAGTGACCAGTAATTAGGAGGTGTGTGCCTAGACATGAGTCTGAGTCTGTGTTACAATTCTGTCATACTTCTGCATGTGGTGGTCATTTTGGACCTCAGCGCACTGCTCGTAAAGTTTTAGATTCTGGACTCTATTGGCCTACCCTATTTCATGATGCGTATAGATTTTGTAAGAATTGTGCCCAATGCCAACGGACAGGTAATATTTCTCGTAGGAATGAGATGCCTCAACAGCCTTTGCTGTTTTGTGAGATATTTGATGTTTGGGGCATCGATTTCATGGGTCCTTTCCCTACTTCTTTTGGTTTTGTGTATATTCTTTTAGCTGTGGACTATGTTTCTAAATGGGTAGAGGCCAAGGCCACCCGGACTGATGATTCTCGTGTTGTCTTAGATTTTGTGAGGACTCACATTTTTTGCAGGTTCGGCGTTCCAAGAGCCATCATCAATGACCAAGGTTCTCACTTCTGCAATAGGCACATGGCTGCTTTGTTGAGAAAGTATGGTGTGGTGCACAAGGTGTCAACCCCTTACCATCCACAGACCAATGGGCAAGCAGAGGTGTCAAATAGGGAGATCAAGCAAATTTTAGAGAAGACTGTCCAGCCCAACAGAAAGGACTGGAGCCTGTATTTGGATGATGCATTGTGGGCCTATCGAACTGCCTACAAGACCCCTATAGGCATGTCCCCTTACAGGCTAGTCTTTGGCAAGGCATGTCACCTTCCAGTAGAGATCGAGCATAAAGCGTACTGGGCTCTGAAGCAGTGTAATCTTGATTTAGCCCAAGCCGGATCACAGAGGAAACTCCACCTGCAGGAACTTGATGAAATTCGGTTGGCGGCTTATGAGAATTCCAGAATCTACAAAGAAAAGACCAAGGCTGTCCATGACAAGATGTTGGTGAAAAAAGAGTTCTACATTGGTCAGAAAGTGCTACTCTACAACTCTCATCTCAAGTTAATGCCCGGCAAGCTTCGTTCTCGATGGATGGGTCCTTTTGTGGTGACTCATGTCTTTCCTTATGGTGCAATTAAGATCAAGAATGAGGCAACCAACCAGACTTTCCCAGTGAACGGACATCGGCTGAAACCTTTCTATGAGGGTTTTCAAGAGCAAGTGGTGGAGGAGGTGCACTTGTCTGCTGCCCTTTATGAGACTTAAATCCACAGGCTGTTTTCTTTCCCTTTCTTTTTTATTTTTAGTGCCTTGCTTGCTTTTACTGTTTGCTTTGTGCTTTGCATTGAGGACACTGCAAAAATTTAAGTGTGGGGGAGGGATTAGCTTGTTTCTGTTTTCCTATTTTACTTTACTTGCTGTTTTTACTGTTTTCTGTTTTCAGTTTAGATTTTGTGTTATGTTTTCTGTTTTAGGCTTAATTTTCTGTTTTATGTGTTTTTAAATTTTTCTAGTTCTTTCCAATCAATTTAAAAGTTATGAAAAGAGTGGTTTGAAGCAATTTTGATTCTTAAGTGCTATAACATGAGTGGACAATTATCTTGCTTCTTGGATTTAAGTGATATGGCAACAAAATTTGATTTGGATAAGTTAATTCTTAGTAGTCTTATAAGCTGTGAGGATTTGAGCCATATGTCATGATTCTTTCTTGTGTGTTTTCATCTATCATTTTGACGCTCTAGAACTTGTTCTGTTTCTTAGTTGAGGTTACATTTGCACATGCATGCATAGAAGTGATTAAGGCATTCCTTTCTTTGAGAAGCTACTTGACCAAATAGCTAACCTTGATGTTATCCTTTGATTTCCCCTTTTTGAGCCTATTGATCTTTTCTTTCATGTGTAGCTCATTGCAAGCCTAAGTGTAAAACCATGTCCTACCCAACCCTTAGGAATTGCAGAGCATTGCATTGAATAAAAAAGGAGTAAACTCTTACAAAAACAAAGCATCAAGTTGTGGCTGATTGGTTGTGGTTGAAATTGTTAAGTGTTATGTTTCAAAAAAAAAAAAAAAAAAAAAAATACAGCAGCAACAAAAGAATAAAGTTGTTTTGGGAAAAAAAAAAAAAAATGAGTTGAAGCCCAAAGTCAAGATGCATAAAGTACTTGAAATTCTCCATAATTAGATGCTCTTTGTGATTCCTTGGGTGCTTTAGCCATTTTTCCATATTATTGACATCCTTTTACCTTTCCCCATTACAACCCTTTAAAAGTCCTTTTGATTTGTGTTATGCATGTGACATAGGTAGTGGAGATTGAGAAAGTGAACAAGCTTATGGTAGTGTGATTTTGATAGGATGATGGGAGAGAAATACTTACCTTAGACACTTGAGAGAATTGAGAGCATTTATTTATCTTGTGAGAGGCTATCTACTTTGACTCATTCCTATTAAATAAAATTGCCATGTTTTTTTGTTCTTTAGTTGTCAAGAGATATTGTTCCATGAGTGTTGCTATTCTTTAAGTTCGAATTGTTTTCTTACCTTAATCTTTGCATTCTTGATTTGATTGGAGAGCTGTTTTTCTTATTCTAGTTAGTTTGTTTCTTGTGATTTTGCCCAGGAGTGCAAAAAGCTAAGTGTGGGGGAATTTGATAACACATTATTTTATACTATTTGTTTCTCTTATACTTAGTCTTTTAGTGTGTGTTTCTAGTGATTTTTATGGCTTTTAGACATGTTTTGTAGATTTGGACTTGTTGGTGCTTGTAGATTTTAATTGCTTAACTGTTAAATTCTGGCACTGCTTACGTTTTTCACCATATCTTTTGCTATAGATGTCCGATTGATGTGATTCCAGTTTCGTTGGAAAGCTGACAGAAAATTCCACATTTCATATGAAGAGCCCAGAAGCTGATTCTCGCGTCTGGACAACTGAAATTCGCGTGCAAGCAGTCCAGATTTTCTGCTCCGCCCAGCACTCCGCCCAGCATTGACTGATTCCTTTCCTTAGGGCTGCCTATTGGACCAGAGCATGTTTATTTGGGCCAACATCTGTTTTTGGGCCAGCACACATGACACTAGGGCTTGATCATGTTTTTACCATTAATAATTTAGGAAACTAGGTTTATTTTGTAATTAGGAAACCATTAGGAAACCTAGAGGAGGCAGCCAGCTAGTATATATTCTCAAGTTGTTGAGGCAAATATACACAATCAGAAGAGATACGAAATTCCTTGAGCTGCTGCTGCCTCCTTTGCTTAGTTCGTTTTTCCCCTTTGCTTTGTGTTCAAGTCTTCCATGGAAGGCTAAGTTCGTTTGTAATCAATTCAAGAGGAGCCAAACTTGACAATCCAGAGTTCCTGTGCTTCAACCGGGTTTGATTTAATTTAATTTGAATTACTGCTTCTCCCCTTCTTCATGTGATTGAATGGTACTTTGATTCCATGAGTTGTATGAATTTAAATCGGTTGATTAGATTCATAACAGTAATCAGATTGATAATCATACTTTAAAGGTCTTTAATATATGGTTAACTTGGATAATTCGGTTATTAAATTAATCTGGATTTAGTGATATAGAGCGGTTGCCTAGAGTCTTAATTCCATGATTAATTGAATCCTGATTGGTAAATCAGTAGGAATTCTAAGTGTTATTGTTAGGGGTTCCAGGTAACACTTAACCAAGAATTAAATCAGATCTAGGTTATCTTTAGTGAACAAGGATGGATTAGAGTTTGGTTGCCTGCTTGAGTTGATTGCGTTTTCTCTTATTTGATAAATTCAATTTACTGCTTTCTTAATTCTTAGTATATTGCATTCAACACAAAACCCCCCCTTATTCTGTTCTTGCTTAAGTTCTTAAAAGATTAGTTGTTCTGGTGAATCCTTGGGAGACGACACTGGTTGCATCCTATACTACAATTTAGTTGCAATTAGTAGTTTAATTTTGTACGGTTCGGCACCCGTCAAAATTTTGGCGCCGTTGCCGGGGATTTCACCTAACAAATTAATCTTCTTAGAACTCTTTTATTACTATTTTGCTTGCTTACTGTTATTGTTTCTAGCAATTGTTCTTCCTTCGTTTTCCCCTTGTTCTACTTGTTTTCCTATTTTGTTTTCCTGTTTTGTTTAGGTTGTCTTTCTCTGGTTAGTGTTTCTGTTTCTGTCTTGTTTTTGATTCTGACCAACTGGGATTGAGCTGCAAATTAGTGGACAGAGAAATTGCTTTGTGAGAAGCACTGTGAGCTGAACTTTGTGCTATTATTGCCCTTGTTTTGTCTCCTTTGCTGCTATTCTGTCCCCTTTGCTATCTTAGTTCACTTTTTGGTAAAATTTCTATATTGTGTAAGGTCTGTGATTTTTTTTTTTTTCTTGCTGTCTTGTTTGCCTTACTGTTTTAGGTTCCCATTGTGTGAATTCTTGTGCCTATTCCCAAATTTTTCCCTGTTTCCCTAGCGTTTTGGCTTGAAATTACGATTTTACGGGTCAAAATTCTGTACGGATTTTTGTGCTCTGATTGAGCTGAAAATTGGTCAGTTGAAGGAAAACGGTGTGAGAAATATAGCTCAATGCTAAAGCATTGAGCACCACCCTATCTCGGCCAAATTCCATCGTTTAGACCCCTTTTTCAATTTTTTAAGATTTTTTATTTGATTTTTGAGTTTCCTTTTCATCAATATTTCATGCTGTGGTGGTAGAAAAATTTTTAAAAATGTTTTGTTGGGTCAATTAGTATTATTTTGGTGTCTTTTTGCATTTGTCTAGTGCATTTAGTGTGTTGTGGTTTTTGCACTTTTCTTTCATTGATTCACTGTTTTACTGTTTTGGTGTGTTCTAGTGTGTTTTAGAGTGTTGTTATCTTTTGATTTGCATAGTGCATGACTCGGTCCTCTCAATTTGAACTACTTGAAGGTGATTCTGAAATAGAGAGAACCTTGCACACACTTGCTAGGGCACGTAGAACTCCTAATCACATAGAGCATAATATGGCTGCCAATGACATTAATCCTGAGGTTGATCTTGCTGCTAATAATGGGGCTGGAAATAATGACATGCATGCTAGGGCTAGGACACTTAAGGAGTTGGCTGCCCCTGATGATAATTACCAACCTTTGTGTATTCAATATCCTGATGCTAATTTCGAATTAAAGTCTGGATTAATACACTTGCTCCCAAAGTTTCATGGACTTGCAGGTGAAGATCCTCACAAGCATTTGAAGGAATTTCACATAGTGTGTTCTACCATGAAGCCTCAGTCAATTGAAGAGGAGCACATCAAGCTTAGGGCTTTTCCCTTTTCATTAGATGGAGCAGCGAAGGATTGGCTATACTTGCAGCCATCCATCATCACATGCTGGAATGACTTGAAGAGGTGCTTTCTTGAAAGATTCTTCCCTGCCTCAAGAGCTGCTGCCATCCGAAAAGAAATATGTGGCATAAGGCAAAACAGTGGAGAGACACTACATGAGTATTGGGAGAGATTCAAGAAACTCTGTGGAAGCTGCCCCCATCATCAAATCAGTGACCAGTTGCTCATCCAATATTTCTACGAAGGACTTCTTCCTATGGATCGAGGCTATGTGGATGCTGCTTCTGGAGGTGCCTTAGTGGACAAGACCCCTGCAGCTGCAAGAGATTTAATATCCAAAATGTCAGACAATGCACAGCAATTTGGCACAAGGATGCTCACCCCAGCTAGAGGAGTGAATGAGGTGCAGATGGCAGATCAACAAAGGGTGGAGACTCGTTTGGAGGAATTGACCTCCTTGGTTAGACAGCTAGCAATGGGGCACACACCGGTTCAAGCTCATGCCAAGCTATGTGGAATTTGTTCCCTGTCTAGTCATCCAACAGATCAGTGCCCTACTCTCCAAGACAACACTGAAGTAGTGGCTAGAGTCTTTCCTGGCAGACCTTACCAACAGCCCCGATATGACCCCCACTCCTCCACCTACAACCCTGGTTGGCGAGATCACCCTAATTTAAGGTATGGAGGAAATTCTGGCCAACCTTACCAGCAGCAGCAACAACAAACGTACCAGCCACAACAGCCTAGGTACAATGCAAGTTCAAGCAACTAGCAGTACCAAGCACAAATGAAGCAGCCTATGCAGCAAGCTAACAAGCCAGAACCGAGCCTGGAAGACTTAGTGAAACAATTGGCAAGTACAACAGAGGACTGAGACTAGCATTCAGAGCTTGGAGACTCAGATAGGTCAACTTGCAAGCACCATTAGTGAGATGAAGTCTCAAGGTTCTAGCAATTTACCTTCTCAGACAGTCACCAATCCAAGAGGCAATGTGAGTGCCATAACCCTGCGCAGTGGTAAAGAAGTGAGTGCTCCAGAACCTAGCTTACCTTCTACGGTTCAAAATTTTGTTCAAGAAAAAAATTCAGATCCTGCAGCCTCTAAAGCTATTCCAAAACAGCAGCCAATCCACCTTCAGGATTAGACAGAGAGCTCTACCCCCAGTATTCCTCTCCCCTTTCCAAACAGAATTACACAGTCCAAGAAAATTGCTGAGCATGAGCTAGATAAAGAGATCATGGATACTTTCAGGAAGGTAGAAGTCAATATACCTCTTCTAGAAGCAATTAAACAGATTCCCAAGTATGCAAGGTTTCTGAAGGATTTGTGTACCCACAAGAGAAGACTGAAAGGCAATGAGAAAGTGAGCATGAGCAGAAACGTGTCAGCAATGATCCAGCCTAACTTACCATCAAAGTGCACTGATCCTGGAACTTTCACCATTCCCTGCACTATTGGAGACAAGTAGTTTACAAATGCCATGCTAGATCTGGGTGCTTCCATCAACGTGATGCCCAAGTCCATCTATTCATCACTGCAGATTGGAGAACTGAAACCCACTGGAGTTGCCATTCAGCTTGCTAATAGAAGCACAGCCTATCCTGCAGGCTTCTTAAGGATGTTTTGGTTAGGGTAAATGATTTAATATTTCCAGCAGATTTTTATGTGTTAAATATGGAGGATGAGTCTACATCTAGACATGCCCCTTTGATCTTAGGTAAACCCTTCCTTAAAACTGCTAAGACCATAATTGATGTGTATGCTGGTACCCTGTCCATGGAATTTGGTGACACTGTAATTCGTTTTAATTTAAGTGATGCCATGAAACACCCTCTAGAAGAGCATTCAGTGTTCCAAATAGATGTCATAGACCTGCTAGTTGATGATGTGCATGCTGAATTGGTAGTTGAATTTCCTTATATAGTAGGCTTGCTAGATACTTTAGAGTGCCCTGCATGTACTAATTGTGATGGGAGTTGTGATGCCTGTTCTGAAATTTCTGCATATATGGGATATGATGAGACTGTTTTGGAGCATAGTGCTGAGCTTGTAGGTGTTTCTGAGCTTCACACAGCAGACTTGGTTTCTCCAACCAAGCTAGTTCCTTCTGTGCAGCAACCACCTATTCTTGAGCTGAAACCGTTACCTGACCATCTCAAGTATGCTTTCCTAGAAGCAGAAGAAAAGCTGCCTGTCATCATAGCCAACAATCTGCAACCTGAACAAGAAGAGAGGTTGTTGCAGATTCTGAAGCAGCGGAAGACAGCCATTGGATGGACACTTGCAGACATTCCTGGCATTAGCCCCTCCACCTGCATGCAAAGGATTTTATTAGAGGAAGAAGCTAAACCAGTGAGGCAGCCCCAACGGCGACTTAACCCGTTGATTCTGGATGTGGTCAAGAAAGAAGTGAGCAAGCTGTTGTCAGCCGGCATGATCTACCCCATCTCAGATAGCAAATGGGTGA
The DNA here is from genome assembly GCA_003255065.1 of Cercis canadensis. NCBI lineage: Eukaryota > Viridiplantae > Streptophyta > Magnoliopsida > Fabales > Fabaceae > Cercis > Cercis canadensis. The sequence goes on along the minus strand of QAOA01000573.1, from coordinate 13,009 downwards.
GTCCAGTTCAAGTGGTTCCAAAGAAGAGTGGCATAACTGTGGTAGCCAATGAGAAGAACGAGTTGATCCCCACCAGAGTGCAGAACAGCTGGCGCGTCTGCATCGATTATAGAAGACTCAACCAGGCGACAAGGAAGGATCACTTCCCTCTACCCTTTATTGATCAGATGTTAGAGAGACTGGCAGGGAAGTCCCATTACTGCTTCCTGGATGGCTTCTCAGGCTACTTCCAGATTCACATAGCCCCAGAGGATCAGGAGAAGACGACTTTCACCTGTCCATTCGGCACATTTGCATATAGGAGGATGCCCTTCGGCCTGTGTAATGCCCCTGGTACATTCCAGCGGTGTATGGTGAGCATATTTTCTGATTTTTTAGAACACTGCATGGAGGTATTCATGGATGACTTTACTGTATATGGCTCCTCTTTTGATGCATGTTTAGATAGCCTTGCTAGGGTACTTGATAGATGCATTGAGACTAACCTTGTTCTTAATTTTGAGAAATGTCACTTCATGGTCGAACAAGGCATAGTTTTAGGGCATGTAATTTCTAGCAAAGACATTGAAGTTAATAAGGCTAAGATAGATGTTATTGCCTCCTTACCCTACCCCACTTGTGTGCGGGAAGTGCGTTCCTTTCTTGGTCATGCAGGGTTTTACAGGCAATTCATCCAGGACTTCAGTAAGATTGCCTTGCCATTGTCTAAGCTTCTCCAGAAAGAAGTGGATTTCGACTTTGATAAGCAGTGCAGAGTAGCCTTTGATCAGCTGAAGCAGAGCCTTACCTCCCCTCCCATCATGCAGCCACCTAACTGGGAGTTTCCCTTTGAGCTTATGTGCGATGCATCAAACTTTGCAGTAGGAGCTGTCCTTGCACAGCGAGTGGACAAGCTGTCCCACGTGATTTATTATGCCTCTCGCACTTTGGATGCTGCCCAAGCAAATTACACCACTACTGAGAAAGAGCTCCTTGCAATTGTGTTTGCTTTAGATAAATTTCGTTCATATTTGCTTAATTCTAAAGTCATTACTTTCTCTGATCATGTAGCTTTAAAGTACTTGCTCAAGAAGCCAGATGCGAAGCCTAGACTCATTAGGTGGATGCTGCTCTTGCAGGAATTCGACCTTGAGATCAGAGACAAGAGTGGAGCCGAGAACTTGGTAGCAGATCACCTGAGTCGGATACCACTGACTTTGGAAAACCTTCCCATCAGAGAAACCTTCCCGGATGAGCAGCTTTATCAGCTGCAAGGTACAGATCCTTGGTATGCTGACCTGGTAAACTACTTAGTTGCTTCTGAGTTACCTGCTTATTTTAAGAAGCATCAAGTAGATAAGCTTAAAAGTGAATCCAAACATTATGTGTGGGATGACCCCTACTTGTGGAGACTCTGTAGTGACCAAGTAATTAGGAGGTGTGTGCCTGGACATGAGTCTGAGTCTGTGTTACAGTTCTGTCATACTTCTGCATGTGGTGGTCATTTTGGACCTCAGCGCACTGCTCGTAAAGTTTTAGATTCTGGACTCTATTGGCCTACCCTATTTCATGATGCGTACAGCTTTTGTAAGAATTGTGCCCAATGCCAACGGACAGGTAATATTTCTCGTAGGAATGAGATGCCTCAACAGCCTTTGCTGTTTTGTGAGATATTTGATGTTTGGGGCATCGATTTCATGGGTCATTTCCCTACTTCTTTTGGTTTTGTGTGTATTCTTTTAGCTGTAGACTATGTTTCTAAATGGGTAGAGGCCAAGGCCACCCGGACTGATGATTCTCGTGTTGTCTTAGATTTTGTCAGGACTCACATTTTCTGCAGGTTCGGCGTTCCAAGAGCCATCATCAGTAACCAAGGTTCACACTTCTGCAATAGGCACATGGCTGCTTTGTTGAGAAAGTATGGTGTGGTGCACAAGGTGTCAATCCCTTACCATCCACAGACCAATGGGCAAGCAGAGGTGTCAAATAGGGAGATCAAGCAAATTTTAGAGAAGACTGTCCAGCCCAACAGAAAGGACTGGAGCCTGCGTTTTGATGATGCATTGTGGGCCTATCGGACTGCCTACAAGACCCCTATAGGCATGTCCCCTTACAGGCTAGTCTTTGGCAAGGCATGTCACCTTCCAGTAGAGATCGAGCATAAGGCGTACTGGGCTGTGAAGCAATGTAATCTTGATTTAGCCCAAGCCGGATCACAGAGGAAACTCCACCTGCAGGAACTTGATGAAATCCGGTTGGCAGCTTATGAGAATTCCAGAATCTACAAAGAAAAGACCAAGGCTGTCCATGACAAGATGTTGGTGAGAAAAGAGTTCTACATTGGTCAGAAAGTGCTACTCTACAACTCTCGTCTCAAGCTAATGCCCGGCAAGCTTCGTTCTCGATGGATGGGTCCTTTTGTGGTGACTCATGTCTTTCCTTATGGTGCAATTCAGATCAAGAATGAGGCAACCAACCAGACCTTCCCAGTGAACGGACATCGACTGAAACCTTTCTATGAGGGTTTTCAAGAGCAAGTGGTGGAGGAGGTGCACTTGTCTGCTGCCCTTTATGAGACTTAAACCCACAGGCTGTTTTCTTTCCCTTTCTCTTTTATTTTTATTGCCTTGCTTGCTTTTACTGTTTGCTTTGTGCTTTGCATTGAGGACACTGCAAAAATTTAAGTGTGGGGGAGGGATTAGCTTGTTGTGTTTGTTTTTATGCTTTCTGTTTTCCTATTTTACTTTACTTGCTGTTTTTACTCTTTTTCTGTTTTCAGTTTAGATTTTTAGTGTTATGTTTTCTGTTTTAGGCTTAATTTTCTGTTTTATGTGTTTTTAAATTTTTCTAGTTCTTTCCAATCAATTTAAGAGTTATGAAGAGAGTGGTTTGAAGCAATTTTGATTCTTAAGTGCTATAACATGAGTGGACAATTATCTTGCTTCTTGGATTTAAGTGATATGGCAACAAAATTTGATTTGGATAAGTTAATTCTTAGTAGTCTTATAAGCTGTGAGGATTTGAGCCATATGTCATGATTCTTTCTTGTGTGTTTTCATCTATCATTTTGACGCTCTAGAACTTGTTCTGTTTCTTAGTTGAGGTTACATTTGCACATGCATGCATAGAAGTGATTAAGGCATTCCTTTCTTTGAGAAGCTACTTGACCAAATAGCTAACCTTGATGTTATCCTTTGATTTC
>QAOA01000572.1:0-13200 GCA_003255065.1 Cercis canadensis | reverse complement strand
AAACCCAGAACGAAACCATGTTTGGTTAAATTCTTCTCTGTATCATTCCAGTCTAGCTCCTCATAGGTAAAATCGTTTCTATCTCTCTATTTCTCTCTCTCTAGGTTCTATTTATCTCTCTAAAAATTTAGTTTCTCTCTCTAGAAAAATGAGAATTTCTCTCTCTAGAAAGGGACGAACTTGGATACCGGAGTGGAAATCACTGCCACTTTTCCCATTCATGAAGCATAAATAAAGAATTATACAAAATCACTTGACGAAATTGTTACTATTAAAGATAAGTAGGTTTTAATAAATCTAACGGCTCTTTAGATGTGACTTGCCCTGCTCTCAAGCATGTTGCATAAAGAATTAGAACGTGCAATCATATGACAGACGTAGGTCGTAGTAGCTAACCACAGTCATAACCACATTGTATAGCATTATTTAATTTTATCTCACTCTATTATATTCTTTCTCTTAATATATCTTATCTCCTCATTAAAACACTTCCTTTTTTTTTCCCCCCTCTGTTGCTATATTAATTTACATTAGAACTTTGATGTTCAAAATACAGTCAGTGTCAAATCATAACAAATAATAGCTAGACAAGAATAATCCACCTACTCTTCAACCATTATTCAAATAAGCAAATTGAGGGCCAGAAAAATTAGAGTTCACAAATTATGCCTATTCCATAGAATAGAATCATTAGATGTACATGGTAATACGTACACAAGTTCTAGCAAAGCTCTCCTATTAGAGTATTTGATTCTTGGGGGAGTCAACAACAAAAAAAACCATCACCCTCGTCCTCTAATAGATCTAGACACATTTCATAATTCTCAACAAATTTTAAGGACAGGCGAGGTATGAAGATCAAATCAGTTGTTGTCAAGATAATGAAGGAGCAAATATTACAGAGACAGACAAGTCACTTCCACATGTTGATATCTATGCCGTGCCGCATATCGATTCCCTATAAAGCTCATTTGGGGTTCCTAAGAACGATGATAACAGAATCACCACGGAGAAACATTTTGCTGATGAATCTATCCTTGTTTACCGGGTTTGCCTTTTTCTTTCCTTTACCTGTCTTTGGCACCTGAAAGGACCACAGAATGGTTAGATGAAGTAGTATGTACAAGGGAATGGAATCAATGAACAGAAAACATACCTCAGTCCACATCTCCCTGACATTTTCAAGAACCATGTTGCAACGCGACCCAGAAGCTTTTTATTGTTCCGACAATTGATCAGCACCTGCGTGAGTAAATATATTTGATTAAAACTGCACATCAAATATCCAAGTTGGCCACATAACAGATTATATAGTGCGTCAAGCATATACCTGAGTATTATTCTTAACACTCATCATCAGTACAGATAGTGGTCCAGTGTTGAATTCCTCTTCCTCATTCTTGACAGTCTGAAACAATCAAAGCATGATTACAAATTAAATCAAAGCAAAACCTCTCTAAAATTTCTAAAATGCAAGAATCAAAAATATTTTCATACAGAAGCAATTGTGCTGTACGTGTAGAGAAATGGATAATTTTCAAATAAAAAGAAAAGGCTCACCCTAAGCATGGTGACAAATCACAGTAAAACAAGTATATAGTGCCAGATGCATAATTTCATGCGATGAATAGAGCTTAAACAGGGAAAAAAGAAACTTACATCTTCCTCCATTGGCCGGCTGAAAAAGGAAAGGGAGGGAGAAGAAAACATTAGTAATTTAAGGTAAAAGCTGTAAAAATATATAGTCATATCACTCTAGATGACCAAATGAACAGTTAGGCAATGCATACCTCATTTTGGATGAAAGTGTAGCTCAATTCAGAAATCCTTAACAGAGCTGGAGTTGATCTGTGAAAAATTTTAAAGGAAATAAATTTCAGACAAATAGGGTATGGATATGTGCTATGATAATAAGTGACTAAAAATAATGACATACCTAGAAGTCATAACAAGAAATTGAAACAAAAAGAAAGAATCAAATTTACTAAAGTCTGATATTACGCAAAAATTACAACATCAAAATTAGAAGAAAAGAAAAACTTGTTCTAACAATACAAAATGCTCTATGATTTGACAGCACAAACACCAAGATAAAGAGGTGAAAGTTCAGCAAATAAGTAAATTAACCATTTTGGGTTGCAGAAGAGCTAATCCATTAATGCAGCTTTAAGCAAACATGAAACATTCTTCTTTATTCTTGAAAACAGATAATAACTTAAACAGTAAACCAAGAAGATTGAGGAAAAATTTTTGTTGGGTTCATTTTTTATTGGCTTAATTGCAATTTTGGTCCTCCTAGTTTAACAACTTAAATTTTTTGGTCCCCTTCTTTAAAAATGAACTATTTAGTCCCTCTATATTTATAAAATATACAATTTTGGTCCTTTTGTCTTTAAGTCAAAAATTTTAGGTTTATTTCAAGATGTAAAGTTCTATGATTTATAATTCCACCGTTCAGATTAAAAAGCTACATCTTGTAAACTTCCTTATTAAATTTCAGCTTGTTCTATCAATCCCTGCATTCAAGTATCTTTACAAGTTCATTCAAGCACCAAGTTGAAAAAGTATAGCCTTTGGAGAATATGATCACATAAATCTTTGACTCTTCTATTGTTCTCATAAGTGATAGCGAGATATCCTCTCCTCTAACAAGCCTGTCATCCTTGTAAGTTTCGATCTTTTTCCTGCATAGTTCCTTGTAAAGATGACTGGTAAAATTGTTGCGGGTGTCTTCTCCTCTAAAGCTTAGGAAGACATCATACTTGGTGGAAGGGTCACAAAAAGTATCAGCAGCAGAAGAAAAAGCCATTGACATTGGAATGGCCACACGAATCTCGGAAAAAAGTTTGGTATTTCTGTACTGTAAGAACAAACATAAAAGATAAGTTAGCAGAATTTTCTATTCAGCAACTTTGATATTTTTTATTTATTCAGTAATGTAGCAGCAGTGATAATATCATCTACAAGAACAAGTTTTACACCTTAGTTGTCAACCTAGAATACAAATTAAATATACCAGATGTTCTCTTCTATAAGACAACAGGGTCTATGAAGCGTGAGTACTTCTAAATTCAAGCCATACCCATATCCGATATGTATTTGGTACTGGATATGCTAGGGCACTCTTAAATTATATGATCAATTCTGTAATACATAATATTATATTTTGTATTGTATACATGATATCCTGTAGTTGATGGACCTATACTCTAAATTTGGTAGCACCAAAGATTTTAAAAAAGTGAGTAACCTAGTGTGAGTTGAATATCTAAATAACTGACAAATTTTGAATTTAACTAGATCAAAAGTATTCTCTAATTTAAGTCAACTTTTATACACATGTAACTTTGACCTACTTAGATTCAAAATTGTTCACTATTTGGATGTTTGACACATATTGGGGGATTTGTTTTTCGAAATCTTTGCCACTTATGTTTGTTTGTGCCAAATTATATATACAATATACAATATACCATTGTGTATTAGAGAATTGCCTTTATTACATATCCAAATACTATGAGCATTTCCTATTATTGAATTTGAGATTGAGTGTATATGCAATAAATTACAAGTGTATACAACTATTTTCTTTTAATCTCATATACAGATATATTTTTAAACATTTAATATGATATAAACTACCATACTAGTATCTTGAAATTTTGAGAATATTAGAGGCTGTTTGCTTTGACCATTTCCTGTTTTCATTTTCAGTGAAAACAGAAAACGGGCTTAAAAATGTGTTTGGTTGAGTTTAATGAAAATGTTTTGCGGAAAACATTTCTTAAATTGGGCCCAAATCTGAAAATAGAAAAATGTTGTTTTCAGTGTTTCCTTTTCAAATTTTTAAAAACAAGAAATGAAAAAATGAAAACACGGTGGCAAACTTGTAATTATAATGAAAATAAATGAAAAGGCGGTGGCAATTTTGTAATTATAATGAAAATAGATTTTAAGTGAAAATTCTTCTCTTCGTCGATGGCAGTGTTTTCTCCTTCAACAGTACAAGCCTCAACCACGAGCAAACAAGCAAGGCAACATCTTCTGGTTGTCTGGTTCAAGTTCTGAAATAGAAGCGGGAAGCTATCCTCAAAGAAGAGAGTTAGAGGTGGACTTTCTTTTTCTTCTTCTTGACTCTGAGTTTATGCATATTAGATTTCATTTGGTGTTCTGTCTTTCTGTGATGAACTGTGGTTGGTTTGATATTCTATTCCTTGTTTTTGGACTATGCTTGATGAGATTTTGTATACACCTAATGTAGTTTTGAGATTGTGCATATACAGAGGGAAAAAAATATTCACATTAGTGGGTTCGTTTGAAATTGGTGGTGTTGCATTTTGTAAACCTTTTTGGTGGTTCCAAATAAAATTGTCTTTTAATTTGGTTCTCTCATTCTGTATGAAATGTCTAAAATATACCTAGGTAATATGTGGTTATGCTGTTCACAAATGTTGTTATTTTATTTCATTACTTTTTAAGCTTGATAACCACAAATGTTAACAAAATAATCACATAACATCAAAGCATAATCACATATATAAACAAAATAATCACATAATACTAAAAGATAACTACATATGTTAACAGAATAATCACATAACACCCCAAAGAGTATTTGGACATTTTACATGATATAAGAAGAACAAAATTGAAAAACCATTTTGTTTAAAACCAAATAATCTTTTCCTCGAACTTTTGAAACCAAATAATAATTTTTCTAAAATTACAATCTCTTTATTGAAGAGTAAGTTGTGGGCATAAATTGTTTCTTTTTGTCAAGATAAAACTACAAAAATATCTTTAATTTTTTTATACGGGTCAGACCAGGTCGACCCAAATTTTAAACCATACAGCACTTTTAATTTTACGGGGCTGATGCTTGTTGCTGGACTTTGGTCCAAAGTTATAGCCTAATTAAAGATAATGACATTTGAGAATATATGCCCAAACAGAAGCATGCATCAGAAATTAGAAATCTATTCACTAATTAAAGTGACCTCATAATAATTTATGATTATTACCATTCACCCTTCAAGCTCAAATTTTCTCCTTTCTAAATCATAAATCAACTAGATTCCCAGCAGACTTGTATCTGATTCCGAAATGGGACACCAATTTCAATGAAATTTAAAGCATAAAATTCCAAATTCAACCATTAAAATGCAAATAAAAAAGGGACAAAAATTGTGCTTTTCAGAGACACCAGTGGCTGCAACTGCAACTCTTTCAAAGGAGTGCCATAAAAATCACATCGAAAAAAGAAACCTGAGTTCTGGTTAAAGTTAGGAATGGGTTTAAGAAATCAGTTACCTGAACTGAAAAATATAATCGCGGGAAGCAACTGAAGAAAATTCACGGACACGGGATACGCAGATTTGATGATTCTCTTCTCTGCAACTACTCGAGAATGCGAGCTTGCGGTGGACGAACGGCTGCCGACAGGGGATGGACTGGTGGCGGCGCCTCAGCTTCGGTTGCCGGAGGCGTGGAGTGCTGCTGCTTTATCTGCAGATCTGCGGTGAGATAGGACCACCACGTTTACTTCACGATCGAACAGTATAGGAAGATGAAAATGGAACTTCAAATGCGGGTATGTTTTCGTCAAACACAAGCGTCAAAAAATGTGAGTGTGCCTATAAGAAATAAGATCCATCTTCAATTGGTCAACCGAATTGTAAGTTTGTCCAGGACCCTGTGACAATTATTTTGTATATAAAAATCAAAATATCACTGTCATGATCATCATATATAAAACCCAATTGTGCATGACTTAAAAAATAATAAAATGTTTTGGTTGAATCGTAATAAAAAAACAAATGTAAATATAATGTCTCAAATCAGAGGACCCAATTCCGAAAATTTCCATGATATATTGTAGTACTAGTATTGAATATTCCGTTATTGTCGTTCAAAATTTTTCATTTCTACGTCACACTCTTTTTATTTATTCTTTCTTTTCATTCTCTTATTTTTGGTTCATTGACCAAAATATTACACTTTAGTAACAAAATTATACATTTATTATAATTTTTAACTTAATTACTAAAATATTATAATTTTAAAAAAATTAAAAACAAAAAAAAATTCTGACATGTGAGAACCACTGGACATGCCAATAGCCACTCGGCGTGTCTACGTGAAATATGTCGATAGCTAATTGGCGTGTCCCTTCTTGTGCATATTTTCCTTTCTTTTTTTTTAATTCTTATATACAAAAAAAGATAACAAGAAAGGACATGTCATAGGGCTACCGGCGTATTCGACGTGGTCACTAGCACGTCTGGTGGTCCTCACATGTCAGTTATGTTTTTTCTTTTAATATTTTAAAAACTATAATGTTTAGGTAATTAAATTAGAAACTGTTATAGATCGATAAATTTATTTGTAAAATATAATATTCATGTCAAAAAGTCTTTAATTTTATTGGGTGTGATTATTTTTCTTTTGAGTTACATAACAGCACAAAATGCTGATAAAGGAGAGGAGATTATACAACAAGAATAAAATCCTGACATGACATCAAACATTTTGATTAACAATTTTAAATGCTTTTTTCTTACACATTTACCATGTAATATTATGTTTATTTTCTATTTCACTATTCCAATATTTAAAAACACACTTCTGCAGTTTGTAGATTCAAGTCCAAATGTATAGTTTTTATGTACTTCAAAAAATAATTGGAATTTACTTGATCTAACAGTAAAGAAAAACTAGTAGACTCAACTGCAAGGAAATCTATTTTCAATTAAAGTTAATTGTGCTGATTACCAAAGGCACTCTCTCGTCTCACAAAAAAATTAACATTATAATAGGTTAAAATTAATTGTGTTGGAACAAGCAGGCAACTCAACAGTAGTCTAAGAACATATTCATCATAAGACAACAAGAATTTAGGCAAATTAGGAGGAATGGTTACAATGAAAAAACAAATAAAATTGGACCAGTTATGGAGTTAAGATGCCACATTAATAATTTTGATTCTGGAAGCAGGTTAGAGCTGATTCTGATTTTAAAGATTCATAAGCTGCCAAGGAATTCTATAACATAATTTAAAAGTTTATTGCCCTTGAGAAGAAGCAAAGAAGCTCCAAAATAAAGATTATCCTGCACATTCTCATTATTAACAATAAGGTGGCGTTTGGCAGGAAATTTTTTTTTTTTTTTTTTATTTCTGGGAATCATGTTTCTTAGGAATGATGATTCCCAAAAATATTACAAATGCATTTGATTGACCTTAAATATTCTTGGGAATGTTAGACAATGAAAATATAGGGATCCTTGAGTCATGAAAATATAAATGCTGCAAGAAGCAAAGACAATATAATTTTAGTAATTGGCCAACTTTTCAAGAAATGTTGCTAAAGAATGCCCCATACTAGTGATCCTTCAACAAAACATTAAATTGAAGTGGGAATTAGAAAAAAAAAACTTTTTTTTTTAACCTTTAAAATTTTCCAGAAATCGATAACTAATTCTTAACAACTTAATTTCAGGGGCAATCTGAAGTTTAGAATTTAAGCAACAAATAAATAATGGATAGAGAAGCTTATTAGGTATTACAATAAAATACTAGTTCATCATTGGATGAATGGAAGTCCAATATTTGAAACCACTCAATCATGTAGTGTCACTATAAATGAATGAAAGTAGCATTTCAGGTAATTTATGAGGAAAGAAAAAAAACTACCAAGAAAAAACATGACATGGTTTAATATTTCAAAATTTTAATAGAGCATGGGAGACAGAAAGAAAAGAGCACAATTGATCGATTCATATCCTAAGTCATAGATGTTGCCTGCAAATATTCACAGAAATTCACGGTAGATAAGATCTATCTCAAGTCATGAACCGTTTGGACTTATATTACTACTTTCACTCCTCAAGAACCAATCTCCAAAAATGCTTCAAGAAAAGGCATGTTATTGGCAAGTTTTACTTTAGAAAATGTATGTTACCACCATACATTCAGCATAAAATTTATTTCTATGTGGAACCATAATAACCACTACTACAAGTTCGTAATTTTAGAGAGAAATCTTCAATTTCCTTGAAATCAGCCAAAAAAGACAATAGGATAGCAAACAGTATAATTGGGATAAGAAACTAAAAGGGAGTGACAAAAAAGTTCTTGTGTTCAAAGCTTTCTCCGCAAAGAGAAAATCTTATGTTCGAGGCCACCCTTTGACAAAAAAGAAGTTCTCAAAGTGTTTATTCACACAAAATTACAATTGTAGTTGTTTCAATAGCAAGATTTTTATAACAGGCATGGCTCCGCCCAAGTTTGATATGTCTGGTTTTAGGCCAAGGTTGGGTTAATTGAAAAAAAAAAATTTAAAATTTATTTCTATGTGGAACCATAATAACCACTACTACAAGTTTGTAATTTTAGAGAGAAATCTTCAATTTCCTTGAAATCAGCCAAAAAAGACAATAGGATAGCAAACAATATAATTGGGATAAGAAACTAAAAGGGAGTGACAAAAAAGTTCTTGTGTTCAAAGCTTTCTCCGCAAGGAGAAAATCTTATGTTCGAGGTCACCCTTTGACAAAAAAGAAGTTCTCAAAGTACTTATTCACACAAAATTACAATTGTAGTTGTTTCAATAGCAAGATTTTTATAACAGGATGGCTCCGCCCAAGTTTGGTATGTCTGGTTTTAGGCCAAGGTTGGGTTAATTGAAAAAAAAAATGGAAAGATTTTATATTAGGAAACAACCATTCCTTTTAAATAGAATACACAAGACACAAGACAGGTTGACAACATATTTCGTTGTTAGACCAGCTACTAGATCATTGATCAGTCATGCTAAATGAAATGTTAATCAAGGATATCAAACACGAGAAAGAGGATATCACACCGATCACGCAGTCACAGGAAGACTGTTCCCTAAAGTCCTTCGTTTCACTCTGTATTCAGGTTCCAGATGAAAGGGTTCAGAAAACAAATTCCTTCGATTTCTTTGTTAGGGAAAATGATTCTTGCTCATCTTTGTTCTCGTCAGAGGTTCAAACTCCAATTCCAGTTGTGCTAGCTAGCACATCATAGGATGAATGGAAGCCCAATATTTGAAACTACTCAATCATATGGAACCACTGTAAGTGAATGAAAATAGCATTTCAGGTATTATATATATGAGGAAAACAATAAAAAAGAAAACTGACAAAGAATAAACATGAAATGGTTTAATTTTTCAAAAAATTTAACAAATAATGGGAGATAAAGAAAAGAGCACAAATGTCAATTGAGCTGTAGTTGGTCACAAGGCTCTCTTTGCAAGAAAAAGGTCTCGTGTTTGAGGCATCTCATTGACAAAATGAGAGGTTCTCAAAGTGCTCCCACACAAAAAAATTATACATGGAGTTGCTTTGATAACACAAGCAATGATGGTTTGTCCGGCTCCATTCAAAGGTTGGGGTAGGTTTTTGGATTACCAAAAAAATAAAAATAAATAAATAAGAGCACAATTGAAACTACTGATATAGTTGTTTACAAACCTTGGAACCGTGGCATATAATGGGCAGACCCCAAACTCTTTTATAATGTCCCTCCACTTCCTCCCTCCAATTAACTCTTCAGTTTCCAATCCAACTGAAACCTTTAGGCTATCAGTCCTTAACATTACGTAAGAAGAGAATCTGTGACACCATAAGTAAGCATGATCTGAATTCGTGACAGTCCTAAGTAAGGGTCCGTGTATTCTTCCGAACCTTTCACCATTTTCCCAGTCGCATTGACATATGACTTGCGTGTATGGATTTACTTGAGGGACGTGAGAAATAACGACACAGAAAGCGAAACCCAATAAGTCAGAAGGTGAAGTAAGTTCAATATTCATGGAAGCTTGCGTTTTCCGATAAGTGAACCAATCTGGAACTTCACTTCCTGGTAAACAGAAATCAATACAACGAAAATCCGGATGTGCCTCTGTTTCATCTGTAATTGGCAACATATAATCACATGCTGCTTGCTTCATTCTCAAATGGGCAAGTATCAGTAAAGCGTCGATTGTATGCTCATCCAATTTCATACAATTTTCGAACAGATAAACGATGATTCTATTTTTGTTTCTGTAATCTTTCTGTATCAGTTCAGACGTCGAACAATACACTGTCTCAAGGGATCTGCAATTCCAGGCATCTAAGTATTCAATAGACTGTGGAAGTTCTGGGATAGACTGAAGCCTCTCGCAATTATTTAGGTCAAGATATTTCAGTCTTGAAAGATGCTTGATGCTTGCAGGCAAGCTTTCAATCCTGCTGTAACTTAATGACAATCTAACAAGATACTCCAGCGCGCAAAAGTCCAATGGCAAGGATTTCCCAGGATATCCACTCCAATTTACACACGATTCTTCACATGACAATCTGAATCCAAAACCTGGTTAAAAAAAAAAAAAAAAGTNAAGTCGTAAACAATTCAAAACAAAAATGGCATGATTCAAAGCATTTAGAAGATAAAACTTGTGTTTTCTAGTATGCTTGTTAGACTGATATCTCAAACTTTTACCTTCTATTTCCCGAATTTCACTATCATAGAGTTTAGACTCGAAATAGAGTCTCTCCCCTTCTTCATTTCCTTCTTGTCCATTTGACCTTTGTCCGATGTAAATGTCATCAGGAGCATACAATGGTAGCACCCCACACTGCTTCACAATGAATCTGGAATTGTGCCCTCCCGCAAAAAATTGAAAGGAGACCATTATGGAGGAACTATCCCTGTCATCTGTTCTGATTGACAGTTTGTCGTACCAAAGCCATACCTGATCTGATTGAGCATCATTGCGAGAAGATTTCATGATATAAGTTCCATCATATTTTCCGTCCAGATACCATCTACACCCAACAACACAACCATGATTATTCTTTCCCATTTTATTTGACTCTGATCGTGCATCAACAAGGCAGAAAGCAAAACCCAAGTACTTGTACTTGTATTTACTGCACCAAGATGGATGAATCATTAAAGTTATGGTAGAAGATTCTGTTGCTTTGTACCGAAACCATTTTGGAACTTCACTTCCTGGTAAACAGGTATAAACCCTGCGAGAAGGGTATTCAAAATTCTCCAGGCCAGAATCCTCAGAGACTTGATTAGGTTCATAATAAGGATCATAACGTGCTTCAATCATCGATGATAAGTATGCTGCATGCTGAATTCTGATCACTGTCTCTGCCATAATAGATTTATGTGCATTTTGATCTAATTTTCTGCAACTGTAAAACTCAAATCTTCCTAAATAATCAAGATGACGCACAGAGTTTTCTTCTTCCTCTTGAATTTGTTTGAGGAATGATCTCTTGTTTGACCTACCAAATAAATTTTGCAAGAGAGCAACCCCTGAACTAGACACTGTTTCCAGGGATATGCATCCACTAGCATTCAAGTCTTGTAGCAACAGAGGGAGCTCTGGTAGAGACTGAAGCCTCTTGCAATCACTTACATTGAGAGATATTAACCGAGAAAGATGTTTGATACTTACAGGCAAGGTCTCAATATTGCTTCCTCGTAGAGACAATCTATTTAATGCTGATAAGAGGCCAAGGTTGTCAGGGAGCTTTGATAGACTTGAACAACCATCCAGACATAGGCTTTTGACTGAACCTGAGGCATCAAATATGGGAGGTAATTTCTCAAGTTTTGGACAATTAAGAAACTGAATGGAAGTATTTAAGCCAATCCTATAGAAGTTCATTGGAAGATTCTTAAGTCTTCTACACCAAGAAAGATGCAAGCTAGAAAGATTCTTGAGCCATCCAACTGATGAGGATAATTCTTCAATTGCCGTCCCTTCTAAGTTCAGATATTCCAATTTCTCTGAAGCCACTGAAAACTCTACAAGCTTCGAGCACCCACTAAGATTGAGCCACCTAAGAGATTTTGAATGCATCTCACTTTGAATATATTGAAGCTGTCTGCAGCACCTCAGATTTAATGCAAAAAGATATTCCGAAGACAGAATAGATGACGGAATATTACGCAAACTTGTACAATAATCAAGATGTACTTCTTCAAGCTTTGAGGCCTCGGAGAAATCTGGGAGCTCAACCAAGTTCTTGCAGCCACTAAGGTATAACGACTTCAAATTCGCAAGATCCTGTAATGTTAGAAAGCTAAATTTATAGGAAATTTTAAGACTTTTACTTGAGTCTTTTTTGTAGAGAAAGTTAACTAGTTACCAGAATATACCTGCACTCCGTCCCAAAGTCGTTCAACAAGGCTATGTTTCAGATCAAGTTGAACAAGATTCTCTGCACAAAAAGATTGTGGCAAAGTTTTCAATGGAAAACAGTCCCAACGGAGATAGCTAAGTTCATCAGGAAGTGATTCAAGGCCTCTGGAAATATGGACATTGCATGTCTTATCATGTGAGGGCATATAAAATTTTAAAATCCGTAACTTGCACATCCTAGAAAATGCTTGAGGCCTTATCTTCACATCTTTAATTTGAGACATGTCCAGCACTATGCCTTCAACAGCATCAGTTCCCTGGAAACCAAAAGTAGCAAATATTCAGATGTATTAGTACGATAATAAGCAGATTCTATGCACATATTTTATATGCTCTGTAAATTTATGAATGTCAATTAGTGCAATTCAATTCCTACCATATTATACTTGAGGACACGATTAATTTCTTCAGGATCCCACAACCGACTTTGTTTTCCTAGTTTTTTTGGTGATTCTTGACGAACAATCTCCCAACCCATTTCTTGTATCAAATCATGCATCTGTACCTCATGGCATTTAGAAACAGTTATGAGAGAGTTATCCTCAAGGATTCTCAGCCCAATATCTGAAGAGTAGCCACACCCATCTAGTAGAGTTGTTATAAAGCATTTTTCCTCTCCTTTCAAAAAGCATGCAATATCCAAAAATATGTTCTGCACTTCACGGTCTAATCCTTCATAACTCAATCTTAAGACATCATAAATTTCTGGATTGGGGAGTTTTCTGAGTTTTTCCAATGTATTTTCCCATTCTTTTGGAGTTTTGGAACGAAGAGATGAACCCAGCGCCTTTAGAGCTAATGGAATGCCCTTAGCATAATTTATCACCCTTTCTGACAGATGTCTGTATATCATCTTTGGATGGCCTTGCTCAAAGGCGTTCAAGCTAAAGAGTTGAAGTGCATCATCAAAATTCAATCCCTTAACCTTGTATATCCCATCAATTCCCATGTTAAGCACATCCTTGTT